>JAKWBJ010000398.1:0-50000 GCA_023159175.1 Wohlfahrtia magnifica | reverse complement strand
GAAAATGCATAAACGGAGTAAAAGAGCCAATTTTTTTTTATTAAAAGAAAATATTATATTTATATATTTTTTGATTATATTTAATGTATTTTGAAGTATTTCAATTAGTTTATACGTCTATATCATTTTCCATTGGATTATTTCATAATTTCCTCCATTTTATATATTTTAGGTGACATTTTGAAACTCCTTAATTCTATAATCCTCAGAAATTATATAGTCTATTGCCTTCAGCTCTAAGCCCTGATTTTCTAATTCATTGTGCAGCTCGACACTTGTCATAAACATTACCAGAAATTTTCGCTTCGTCAGCATGAATTTTTATCAATAACTTTTCAGATTCCGCCCCAGCATCAGAGTCATCCTAATAAATCTCAAGAATTTGTTTCATTCATCTTGTACAAAAAAATAAATGACTGGCTGGAAAAGAACACAAAAGTAAAGAAAATTGCAACAAAAAATATCAAAGGAAATACAATAGATAAGTTATAGTCCCAAGATATCGTCTGATTAAAATGTTTACAATTTTTTTGTTATATTTCACTTGTTTATAAACTATTGTAACTGAAAAAAAAATGATCACTGGATTATTTTGTTATTCTAAAAAGGTTAGGCACTTATTTTTCACAAAATATATATCAAAAAAATCAAAAGACTTGACCGAACACAAATTATAGTACGAAACATAACAAATTGTTCGCTTCAGTGAAATTAGTAAAAAAAAAAAAACTAATCTAAAGGCATAGAATTTCGTTTTAAATTACTTGGTAAAAAAATTGAATGTCGATAGATATGAGCAAGGTTCTCACAAATAGTGATGTTGTGTATAAACAACAAATACATAAAAGGGGTAAGGGAATTTTTTTCCAAAATTAATCATCACATTTTCCTTTAATTGATTTTCATAATACATTTGGTGTGAATATCGTTCTCTGGTTACTTTGTCATTAAAAATACTGGATATTTTATTGTTTCTTTCATTTTTTTTTTTTTTATTTATCATTTTCGAACCTGAACCCATATGGGTTCAACAGGTTCGGGATCAAAGTTTTTATAAACAGTGAGCCTGAACCCATTTGGGTTCGGTTTCAGTCTCTGGTTACAATTCTTTTTAATTCACTTTTTAGTTATAATTATAATTTTTATAATTTTTCAAAAAATGTTCCTGTTTTAGAGACGACTTATTATTTGCGGTTGGTCTTAAGACAAAATTTTACAAAATTTGATTTTTAATATTCTACTTTGTGCACCAAACTTCAGAATAAAAAAAAATAATAAAAAAAGCTGAACACGTAAACATGATTGAACAGTCTGTCGTATTGATTGATTGTTGTTGCTGTACATAAACAAAAATGTCAAAGAATTGGTTTTGTTACTTTTTTCAAGTGTTAATGACATTAGCTTATATGAAATTTAGTATTACAATGAAAAAATGATTTTTTGCATTGGAACAATTAATAGGAATGGAAATGCTTATTAGACTTTTATTTTGTATTTAAATATTTCGTAATTATTTCATCAATGTTAATGCATTAAACACATAGACGACGGCAGGCTACCGACTGCAAGCTACAAAAATAAAACACACGTTTATATGAATACGATTATTTTGATAGCGATGCGGCTACGCGACTACTTTTGCTGCTGTAGTCAACTTAGGCTTATTTCTATTTTAGGCATAAATAAAAGTGTTGTATAAACGAATATTAAGTGCAAAATAAATAAGTTGGAGACTGTATAGTAATAATTGTATACTGTTAAAGTGAGGAAATGAAAACTGCAAAACAAAAACAACGTGGTGTTTATTTTATTTTAAGCAATTTAAAAAAACTCAAACGTTGCACAAAGATTAAAACGTAACATTGGGTTGAGAAGTGAGATTGGGTATATAAAATAAAATAAATAAAAAAATGGAGAAAAAATTAAATTTCAAGAAAAAAGTGGACAGACTTAAACGCGAATTAAACAAATTGGAGCTCTCAACAACTGGTAATAAGACCGGACTACAAAAGCGATTGTTAGAGGAATTTAATCAGCGTGGAGTTAACATTGATAGTTATAAATTTGATGATGAAGAAGAGCATAAGATGAGTGCCCCAACAACAATAAGTAGTATAGACGTTAATTTACTGATGGCTGCTATGATGGAAAAAATGCGGGTACAGAACGAAAAGCTTATGGAAAAAAATAGTGGCTGAGGCACAAGAAACTCCTAGAGCTGAAGGCCAGAAATTTCTGGCAAAAATTTAAGGGAAACTTGAGAAAACTTTTATTGAGCTACTAGAAACCTGTAGAGCCGAAATACGAAAAACTTCTAAAGCAACAACAGAGAAGTCACGAGAAACATATGAGACAGTAAGCAAAAGGGTAGATGGAGTGGAGACAAGAATGGTAAATTTCGAGAAGACTATTCGCGAAAAAGCCGGAACCAGTGCTTACCATACCAGAAGCTTCTAACAGAATAAAAACCCCTTGCTTTGATGGAAGTACACCTTTGGAGGTATTTAAATTTCAGTTCGATACTGTAGACAGCAAACACGGATGTTACGATGAAGAGACGGCTCTGGAATTAATTTTAGCATTAAAAGGTGATGCAGGAGTAATTTTGGAAGCCATACCATCCAGCTGCAGAAAAAACTACAACGAATTAATGGTGGCGCTACAGCAGAAATTTGGCGATGAGCATAAACGAAAGCTGTATCGTATGAAATTATGGTGCCGCATGCAAAAAGCAAAGGAGCCGCTTCAAGCATTTGCAATGGAAGTTGAGTTTGGTGCAGCTTAGTTATCCAGGGGAGACCCACCCAATAGAAGAGCAAATTAAGACCAAAGCATTCATCAATGGTATAAGGGAACCTGATATTAAGTATGCGGTGTGTGCTGCTCATAAGCCAACCTTTGCGGAGACCGCGGTGTTTGCACTAGCGCAAGAGACCGCAAAGAGGTCAAAGACCCTGTACTGGTAAGAATTATTTCGGATAAAGAAAAAGACCGACGGCCTACCAGTAATGAAATATCAGCAGATAGCGCTTTAATAAAAGCTTATTGGGCTCAATTTCATCCCAATTTTTTTTATATAAATAAATACGCCTAAAAAAAGAAAATACACCACATACTGTATTGTGGGATTTTAGTTTATTGGTTTGTGTCAAGGTTTTGAATGTGCTACCCTGGTAATGCCGTACTGATTTGTGTATTTGACGGCATTGCGAATTCAACCATCTTTGGGTAACACAATCTTACATGTTTAAAATTAAGGGATATGAAATAGAGGATGTGGGAGGGTTAGAGATATTTCTGGAACTTTTCAAACTGTAGGCAATTAGGTATACAAGAAGGCTCCTTTGCCTACGTCGATATAGTTATCGTTTGGCAGTCATAAAGTAAAGTCGTGCTTAGGCGTAAATAAAGGTGTTGTATAAACGAATACTAAGTGCAAGATAAATAAGTTGATGTATTAAGATAAACTGAATAAAGAAAAAGTGAGGAAATAAAAACTGTAAAACAACAACAACAACGTGGTGTTTATTTTATTTTACGCAATTTAAAAGAACTCAAACGTTTTAAAAAGGTTAAAACGTAACAATATTTTTCAAACAGATATTGTATATTACCATCTAAAAAAGTAACCAGTTCATTCACAGTAGACATCAAAAATGTTTGGTTCCAAGGTATAGTTATTAAATCCATTCCCAGTGAAGCAAAATCAATGCTCCTAAGGCAGGGGTGACCAAAGAGAGAGCAAAAAATCGGTTTGTGTTGCTTTGATTTGAAGTAAATAAGATTATTAATATAAACGAGGAATAGAAAGTGATTGAATTTGTTATTTATATGATATTTACTTTCTAACCTCAAATTTGCCCACCCTGTATATTAAAATCCAGCAAATAAAATTAATTATATATATATATATATATATATACACTGGAGCATATTCCTTTAAACGCACACTACTTTTTTTAAAAAAAAAAAGGTAAAAATTAAACAAGAAAATATTTAGGGGGCTATAAATTTGTGTATTAAATTAGTTAAGACTTCACTTAAAATATTGTTTACAAAAAAAATTCATTTGTACTTTAATTATTTTTTTTACTTAATTTTCGATATTAACAGCCATTTTAAAGGGTATTTTCCTATAAACGCACTTTAATGTTTGGGCCATTGTAGCATTATTAATAATGTGTGGATGATCCTTTGTTATGGATTGTTTCAAAAATACGGTCTGGCATTGATTCCACTAATTTTTTAAGCAGATCGGAATCAATTTCCTCCCAGACTTGTTTAATTCTTAGTTTCAGCTTGTCACAGTCTTTATGCCTTCATTCTGGGCATTATTTGCATAAACTTTACGGGCCATGTATCCCCACAAGTTTTCCATTGGGTTTAAGTCCGGACTACAAGCCGGCCAGTCCAACAAAGGAATGCCATATTCATTGAACCAAAATTTCGATTGCTTAGAAACATGGATTGCAGCATTATCTTGTTGGAAAATGCAATCTTCATCCATTTTTTCGTCCATAAAAGAGAGAAGAGCATCTTCCAACAGTTCGTTATAAATCGAACTATACATTTTTGTCGGAACAAAACAAATTTTCGACTTGCCAACTGCAGAAAACGCTGCCCAAACCATAACACTGCCACCACCGAAATTACGTTTTGACATCCGAACATCTTTAGATCTCAAATCGTGCCAATAGCATGAGTATGAGTCTGGACCGTCTAAATTAAATTTTTTTTCGTCAGAGAAAATTACTTTTTTCCACTCATCTGTCCATTTCATATATTTTCTTGCGAATTTTAAACGATTTTCTTTATGGTGTTTATTTAGCATTGGTTTACATTTCGGCTTTTCCATTTTATGTTTTCATGGTTTCGTAAAATGTGTGCAACGTGTTTGGAAGTAACAGGAAGATTTAATTTATTCCTTATTTGTGTGGAATTCAATTTGTTGCGGGTTGCTTCTTGTTTTATTAGATTAAGTTGTCTTCTTGTTAGTTTTGTATTACCCTTTGTTGATTTGCGAACTCCATAATTTTGACCTTTCTTAAAGAAATTTCGCACCACACTTTCCGAACGACCGATTTTACGTCCAATTTCTCTATTAGAGCATCCTTGGTCTTGAAAAAATTTAATTTGAATCTTTTCTTGATCGGACAAAAAATTTCCCTTAGGCATCTTTAAAAGTGATGAAATTTAGTGATTAAAATAGGAAAAGTTACAGTAAATTGAGATATTACTATTAGAAACGTACCTTTGGTTGAAAAAAAAAAACTAACTTATATATATATATATATATATATATATATATATATAACTTATATATATATATATATATATATATAAGTATATATAAGTTAATATATAATATATATAAGTTAATTACAAAAAAGTAAGATTGTGTTAAAAAATACGCAGAAAAATCTGCGTACAAATAAAATCTTATTTTTATATATTTTTAACAGCATTAACAATAAATTAGTGTTTAGTGGGATGGTCCGTTCTTTTCAGAACCACAGCCAATATTTTTTGTATGGAATTAACCAATTTTGTGGTGACTTCCAGTGATATAAGCTCCCATTCAGTTGGCAAGACTTTTTAAATATAATTTTTGATATAACATGATTGCTAATTTTTTTCTCCGACAGATCCCATATATAATCAATGAGATTGAGATCTGGAGACTGTGATGGCACACACAACTGTTCTGAAACATTGTAAGGCATGTAAAGCTTTAAAATATTGGCTGCGTTCTTAGAATCGTTATTTCATTAATATTTTTACAGCAAATACATAAATTTGACTAAAAAAGTATCGAAATTAGCAGCTACAAATTAAAAAACAACAATTAATAGATTAATATACACAGACTTTTTCTGATTAAATAAATTCACTTTTTTTAATTATTCCAAGACCAAAAAGTTTAAGCTTTGTTGTGAATTCTTAGAAATACACAGTCCTGAATGAAATAAAAAGTTTTGTACGAAAACTTTTTCTGACTAGTGTATAGAAATAATCTTTAAAAAGTAAATGGCAGATATTCATTTATCGCGCTATTAAAGTGAGTGAAATACTTACTTTCTTTTTTTTCAATTTCCAAAGGACTATAAAATACATTTACAAAATATAGGTATAAAGTTTAAAAATATACATAAACATTTTAATTAAATACAACAGTAATGTCAAAGCGATTACAACTGCTTAGTATTAAGTAATTTTTGTATACAATATTGCTTCTAACAATGATTTTCTTAAAGAATTTCTAAGTTTTTTATTTGTTCTTTTATTGGACTAACTTTACTAAATACTCTTTCAACATTTGCTGTAGAAAGTCAAAGTTGGAAATAAGACGCTGGAATCTCTCATTTTTGTTTTACATTTTTTGCAGAAAACCTTTTTTCAATTGTTCAAAGTTCAGCAAATTTAAATGCCTCACTTCAGATACAATCTCTTGTCTAGTTCGTCACACAGTTTTACACACAATAAAAATTAATACAATTGTTAATGATATTACATTTTTCAATTTCATCAATTTTTTCTTCTAAAAAATATCTTTAACAGATAAATTTCTAAAATTTCCTAAATAAATTTCTTGCTTCCTCTTTACATTCTTTACACCTTAGCAAATTAATTTTTAAATAATTTTTAATATTTTGTAATTTTTGTATTTTCCACAGGTGAAGAATGTCAAGAAAATATAACAAATATACAAGTGATGAAATAATATTAACATCTGGTTAAAATTTAACAAATTAAAATTAAATGAGAAAAAGACTAAAATGCTAGAAATAAATATGAATATGATAAGTGATGAACTATCTATATAAACTAGATAAGGAAATGAAATTTAAAGATCATATAGAATACATAAGTAGTAAAATTTGTTTAAAAAATTTTTGGATTTTTCAAGAGAAGTAGAAATAAAGTTTCTACAATAACGGCAATAAATATTTGCAATGCGATAATAAAACCTCACTTCGAACTCGGATCAACGATAATATATACATGCTGCAATGAATTACAGCTGGAAAGACTACTGAAGTTACAAAATAAGGCCACAGCCTGGATAAACATCTTAACGTTATGTAGTGGCTTAAGTGTCAGCTGCAGTTCCTTTAATTAATGCTTCCGATGAAATAGTGTTAACATATGGTTAAAAATGAACAAATTAAAATTAAATGAGAAAAAGAATAAAATGCTACAAATAAATATGAAGAGCGAAACAACATTTAATATTAATGATGAAGTTATATAAAAGATGAAACTATAAAATATCTGAGATTCATTCATACGATAATAAAACCTCACTTTGAACTCGGATCAATGATAATACATGCTGCAATGAATCACAACTGGAAAAACTATAGAAGCTACAGAATAAGGCTAAAGCCTGGATAGACACCTGGATGTGATGTGGTGGCTTAAGTGTCAGCTGTAGTTCCTTCAATGAATGCTTCCGTCGGTAGGCTCATTTGGGCCAGGCTCCGTTAGTTGCATTAATTGTTGGGACCATAAAGACTGGCATACTAAGGGCTGTGCCGAGGACCTGTATGGCCAATTAAGTGTATAATGACAACTTGTCGCTAACAGCTCCCCTCCGGTGCTAAGGCAAGGATCGATTGTAAGTTGTTCCCTAGTCCACGTACGCCGTCACTGCGTGGATGGTCCATCCCCTTACGCCCTACTCGTGAGTTCAGAAATGAATGAAACAATAATGTAAATGAAATAATATTGGTAAATCTGATGACGGACTAGTTATGGAATAGGAAAACGTGTTGGCTCTTCTGAATCTGAGTCTTGCTACTCAGCAGGATCAGCTTCAGAAAGAGCTAGAGGAAGAGTTGATGGCGCCTGGATACACCACCCATCTGTGGGGCACAAGCGTCACGCAGAGACTTGATGATCTCTTCTTGAGTGCCGACGATGATCTGGTTGACATTTTTGTTCAAGCGTCGATATCGGGAAATTTTGTGAGAATAAAATAATAACGAAAATCGGTTGGCTATGGCTGATTTTATTCAAAATTAAATGCAGGTACCTAACTATGACCAAAATTAGCGAACAAATTTTTTCTTACAAAATTAGTGGACCTTTTTTTCTTTTATTTCAAAAGAGTTATAAAAAAATTCAGAATATAAATTTTACATTTTAAGCATTTAAATGAAGACCTGATATGTTGAAAGTAAAATAACCCATAAAAGTAGGCGCATATTATTTGATTTATAGCTTATGTTATTCTCAACATTTTAAGCTTTAATTTAAGTGCTTAACATGTAAAATTTTCATTCTGAAAAATTTTTTATGACTTTTTGGAAAAAAAATTGCTCTAATTGGCGCGAAAAAAAATTTTTTGCAACTAAGGTATGAATAACTCCGAAACTGTTGAAAATACAAATAAAAATGTTATTCAGGTGATTTATAGGAAATTTTTTTCCTAAACATTTGCTGGTACCTGCATTAAAATCGGTCAAGTTGTTAACAGGTTATGATGAAATATATTCACATAACTAACATATTTTGGGTAAAAAAATTTGCCACGAAATAAAAAAAATTCGAACCCGATGGAAAAAAACTGAAGACGGATTTGAATTTAGCGTATCAAAATCATTATATTCCATATAGTTTTATTTAAAGGCTTTTTTGCTGTAGACCAGTGTTATCAAACAACGTCTTAATTTGAACACTCTGAGTTTTATTCATAAAATTAAACATTGTAATGCTTCAATATGTCTGTGAAATACAACCATATCTGTTGCGAAATGCGGAAAACTTCAAGATAAAGAGATCAATTACGACTGCGATGCAAAGATCACTATTTTATAAAGGACTTCGACTATTTAGCACGCTTACAAAGGACATTAAGACAGAACGAAATTATATTGTATTTAGAAGAAAATGTGTGCATTTTGTAAAGAATAATGATGATTATAATGTTACTTTTTTTTGTTAATTTTTATTCTGAAACTCATCAATTTTGAAACATGAATATGAATTTTAGAGTATTATAAATACTAATGAAAAAATAAATAAAATAACAGTTTTAAAATACTATAATAAAAAAATTAATTTTTTAATCGTCAAAATATGGGCAAAACTCGTCAAATCGTCTATATGTTAAGCTATTTTTGGAGCTAGAAATCGTCAAAATGATGATAAATCGTTCTATCGTGAAGGTATGTGTATGTATTCTGCATTATAATCGGAGCTGCGTTATTAAGGTTGTGACAGAGATTCCTTACACTTTTGTTGTTTTAGTGAAAAAATGTATTATTATATTATTGATTTTTTTTTAAATACGAAACGAAGATATACAAAATGTGAAGAAATTTAATAAAAATATAAATTTACGTTGTCCATTTGCATGGAAGACACACAAAAATGTATTGTTTCTTTATTGAACCCCTTTGTATATGCACTACATTTTGAGTTTCTATTACAATTTGCTGATTTTTCTGTTTATATTTCATACGTTTCTATGCTTTTGAGAACTTTATTGTCTTCTTTTTCTTTCGATTCCGTTTCTTGGAATACCAATTTTCGATCGATGAAACATCAATTTTTTTTATTCGATGTATCGAAGCAAAAAACTTAATACAAATACTCGTACTTCATAGCTAAATGGCATTTGACATTCTGTTGTATAAAATATCATAACAACAAACAACAATTGGAGATCGTAGCAACAAATGAATTATCCGTCTATAATTTTTGTTGCATGCTGCAAGTTTATTCGAACTAACCGAATATCAATGTTACCAGAGCTACGACACTAGTATATTTTCTATTTTTTTTCTATTAAGGATTTTTGTTCCAAGAAAGATTTTTTAAAGACAATATTAGCGGGCGAAGCTACCCAAGCTCTTCGTACCAATCGATTTTTAACACCAAATGAGTTTACAGTGAAGATTATATAAAATCAAAGTTTCACACTTTCTTAGTTTGGACTCCGAGCAGGCTTCGTTGTTGCGATAAAACGTGCTTTGGTGAAAATGTCCTTGAGTTCGGCCTTTTAATGACCTCTTACCGCTAATTTTTCTAGAATCTTCACCGATTTGAAAATTAATATAATTTTGGCAATTAAACAGGGTTACCAGTAAAAAAAAAATAATTTTATAGCAATAAAACACTAAGAGAAAATATTTATAGAAAGCGGACAGACAGTGTGGCGGCAACAGACAACAAATATTTTATTTATTAATTCGTTTCCATAGAAACACCAAGCCAACCAGGTCAAAATTTGTATTACAGAGCAAAGCTTACATCCTATGTTGAGTATATATTAATTACAACATGTGATAAAGTAAAGTCCGAACAAAAATACACGTTCAGATTTAAAATTCAAAATATATTCACAATTTCAACAAGTTCAAGGGCTCCCCAGCCACTAAAATCAGAATTAACAATTAAAAATAGTTAAACAAAAGTAGATTGGTGTCGAGTGGTGGTAAATATAGGAGTAATATACAATAAGAATCGGTAAGGGTTGATAAAAATATACATTACGTGTAAAACCTTCGAAGTTTGAGGCAAAACACATTATTGCTATGGGAAAATATACGTAGCTCTAGAGGGAGACAGTCCTAAGTACGAGCAACTCTAACAATAAAAGATCTTTCAAAAAATAAGCACCTGATTCGTGGCATAAGTACTTGCTTATTCCTAGTGGATCTAGAGAATATTACGCAAAAGAGTTGAGGGTGTCGTGATGTAGTGGTTAGAGTGCCGGCGTACAACTCAGACGGCCCAGGTTCGAGCCCCATCAGAGGAAATTAAGGAAAAAACATTAATAGCAGTTTTTTTTATTTATTTGGTAGTATTCTAAATACTCTGATTTCCAATATTCTAATTTCCATAATTATAACCAAATTTACAAAATCATATTACATTAGTCTTTACAAAATCAACATTTTTTTTAAACATTATAAATAGTCTCATTTCTGACTCCACTCGGCAGACTGTTATACAAATTAAGGCCCTTGAAGAATATTGTGTGCTGCACAGATGATGTCGAGACCCTTTGAATTCTAAAGTTATCACAATTACGTAAGTAGTACGGTTATATTTCCCTAACATACTCCATAGCATGAGTATGAGTCTGGACCGTCTAAATTAAATTTTTTTTCGTCAGAGAAAATTACTTTTTTCCACTCATCTGTCCATTTCATATATTTTCTTGCGAATTTTAAACGATTTTCTTTATGGTGTTTATTTAGCATTGGTTTACATTTCGGCTTTTCCATTTTATGTTTTCATGGTTTCGTAAAATGTGTGCAACGTGTTTGGAAGTAACAGGAAGATTTAATTTATTCCTTATTTGTGTGGAATTCAATTTGTTGCGGGTTGCTTCTTGTTTTATTAGATTAAGTTGTCTTCTTGTTAGTTTTGTATTACCCTTTGTTGATTTGCGAACTCCATAATTTTGACCTTTCTTAAAGAAATTTCGCACCACACTTTCCGAACGACCGATTTTACGTCCAATTTCTCTATTAGAGCATCCTTGGTCTTGAAAAAATTTAATTTGAATCTTTTCTTGATCGGACAAAAAATTTCCCTTAGGCATCTTTAAAAGTGATGAAATTTAGTGATTAAAATAGGAAAAGTTACAGTAAATTGAGATATTACTATTAGAAACGTACCTTTGGTTGAAAAAAAAAAACTAACTTATATATATATATATATATATATATATATATATATAACTTATATATATATATATATATATATATAAGTATATATAAGTTAATATATAATATATATAAGTTAATTACAAAAAAGTAAGATTGTGTTAAAAAATACGCAGAAAAATCTGCGTACAAATAAAATCTTATTTTTATATATTTTTAACAGCATTAACAATAAATTAGTGTTTAGTGGGATGGTCCGTTCTTTTCAGAACCACAGCCAATATTTTTTGTATGGAATTAACCAATTTTGTGGTGACTTCCAGTGATATAAGCTCCCATTCAGTTGGCAAGACTTTTTAAATATAATTTTTGATATAACATGATTGCTAATTTTTTTCTCCGACAGATCCCATATATAATCAATGAGATTGAGATCTGGAGACTGTGATGGCACACACAACTGTTCTGAAACATTGTAAGGCATGTAAAGCTTTAAAATATTGGCTGCGTTCTTAGAATCGTTATTTCATTAATATTTTTACAGCAAATACATAAATTTGACTAAAAAAGTATCGAAATTAGCAGCTACAAATTAAAAAACAACAATTAATAGATTAATATACACAGACTTTTTCTGATTAAATAAATTCACTTTTTTTAATTATTCCAAGACCAAAAAGTTTAAGCTTTGTTGTGAATTCTTAGAAATACACAGTCCTGAATGAAATAAAAAGTTTTGTACGAAAACTTTTTCTGACTAGTGTATAGAAATAATCTTTAAAAAGTAAATGGCAGATATTCATTTATCGCGCTATTAAAGTGAGTGAAATACTTACTTTCTTTTTTTTCAATTTCCAAAGGACTATAAAATACATTTACAAAATATAGGTATAAAGTTTAAAAATATACATAAACATTTTAATTAAATACAACAGTAATGTCAAAGCGATTACAACTGCTTAGTATTAAGTAATTTTTGTATACAATATTGCTTCTAACAATGATTTTCTTAAAGAATTTCTAAGTTTTTTATTTGTTCTTTTATTGGACTAACTTTACTAAATACTCTTTCAACATTTGCTGTAGAAAGTCAAAGTTGGAAATAAGACGCTGGAATCTCTCATTTTTGTTTTACATTTTTTGCAGAAAACCTTTTTTCAATTGTTCAAAGTTCAGCAAATTTAAATGCCTCACTTCAGATACAATCTCTTGTCTAGTTCGTCACACAGTTTTACACACAATAAAAATTAATACAATTGTTAATGATATTACATTTTTCAATTTCATCAATTTTTTCTTCTAAAAAATATCTTTAACAGATAAATTTCTAAAATTTCCTAAATAAATTTCTTGCTTCCTCTTTACATTCTTTACACCTTAGCAAATTAATTTTTAAATAATTTTTAATATTTTGTAATTTTTGTATTTTCCACAGGTGAAGAATGTCAAGAAAATATAACAAATATACAAGTGATGAAATAATATTAACATCTGGTTAAAATTTAACAAATTAAAATTAAATGAGAAAAAGACTAAAATGCTAGAAATAAATATGAATATGATAAGTGATGAACTATCTATATAAACTAGATAAGGAAATGAAATTTAAAGATCATATAGAATACATAAGTAGTAAAATTTGTTTAAAAAATTTTTGGATTTTTCAAGAGAAGTAGAAATAAAGTTTCTACAATAACGGCAATAAATATTTGCAATGCGATAATAAAACCTCACTTCGAACTCGGATCAACGATAATATATACATGCTGCAATGAATTACAGCTGGAAAGACTACTGAAGTTACAAAATAAGGCCACAGCCTGGATAAACATCTTAACGTTATGTAGTGGCTTAAGTGTCAGCTGCAGTTCCTTTAATTAATGCTTCCGATGAAATAGTGTTAACATATGGTTAAAAATGAACAAATTAAAATTAAATGAGAAAAAGAATAAAATGCTACAAATAAATATGAAGAGCGAAACAACATTTAATATTAATGATGAAGTTATATAAAAGATGAAACTATAAAATATCTGAGATTCATTCATACGATAATAAAACCTCACTTTGAACTCGGATCAATGATAATACATGCTGCAATGAATCACAACTGGAAAAACTATAGAAGCTACAGAATAAGGCTAAAGCCTGGATAGACACCTGGATGTGATGTGGTGGCTTAAGTGTCAGCTGTAGTTCCTTCAATGAATGCTTCCGTCGGTAGGCTCATTTGGGCCAGGCTCCGTTAGTTGCATTAATTGTTGGGACCATAAAGACTGGCATACTAAGGGCTGTGCCGAGGACCTGTATGGCCAATTAAGTGTATAATGACAACTTGTCGCTAACAGCTCCCCTCCGGTGCTAAGGCAAGGATCGATTGTAAGTTGTTCCCTAGTCCACGTACGCCGTCACTGCGTGGATGGTCCATCCCCTTACGCCCTACTCGTGAGTTCAGAAATGAATGAAACAATAATGTAAATGAAATAATATTGGTAAATCTGATGACGGACTAGTTATGGAATAGGAAAACGTGTTGGCTCTTCTGAATCTGAGTCTTGCTACTCAGCAGGATCAGCTTCAGAAAGAGCTAGAGGAAGAGTTGATGGCGCCTGGATACACCACCCATCTGTGGGGCACAAGCGTCACGCAGAGACTTGATGATCTCTTCTTGAGTGCCGACGATGATCTGGTTGACATTTTTGTTCAAGCGTCGATATCGGGAAATTTTGTGAGAATAAAATAATAACGAAAATCGGTTGGCTATGGCTGATTTTATTCAAAATTAAATGCAGGTACCTAACTATGACCAAAATTAGCGAACAAATTTTTTCTTACAAAATTAGTGGACCTTTTTTTCTTTTATTTCAAAAGAGTTATAAAAAAATTCAGAATATAAATTTTACATTTTAAGCATTTAAATGAAGACCTGATATGTTGAAAGTAAAATAACCCATAAAAGTAGGCGCATATTATTTGATTTATAGCTTATGTTATTCTCAACATTTTAAGCTTTAATTTAAGTGCTTAACATGTAAAATTTTCATTCTGAAAAATTTTTTATGACTTTTTGGAAAAAAAATTGCTCTAATTGGCGCGAAAAAAAATTTTTTGCAACTAAGGTATGAATAACTCCGAAACTGTTGAAAATACAAATAAAAATGTTATTCAGGTGATTTATAGGAAATTTTTTTCCTAAACATTTGCTGGTACCTGCATTAAAATCGGTCAAGTTGTTAACAGGTTATGATGAAATATATTCACATAACTAACATATTTTGGGTAAAAAAATTTGCCACGAAATAAAAAAAATTCGAACCCGATGGAAAAAAACTGAAGACGGATTTGAATTTAGCGTATCAAAATCATTATATTCCATATAGTTTTATTTAAAGGCTTTTTTGCTGTAGACCAGTGTTATCAAACAACGTCTTAATTTGAACACTCTGAGTTTTATTCATAAAATTAAACATTGTAATGCTTCAATATGTCTGTGAAATACAACCATATCTGTTGCGAAATGCGGAAAACTTCAAGATAAAGAGATCAATTACGACTGCGATGCAAAGATCACTATTTTATAAAGGACTTCGACTATTTAGCACGCTTACAAAGGACATTAAGACAGAACGAAATTATATTGTATTTAGAAGAAAATGTGTGCATTTTGTAAAGAATAATGATGATTATAATGTTACTTTTTTTTGTTAATTTTTATTCTGAAACTCATCAATTTTGAAACATGAATATGAATTTTAGAGTATTATAAATACTAATGAAAAAATAAATAAAATAACAGTTTTAAAATACTATAATAAAAAAATTAATTTTTTAATCGTCAAAATATGGGCAAAACTCGTCAAATCGTCTATATGTTAAGCTATTTTTGGAGCTAGAAATCGTCAAAATGATGATAAATCGTTCTATCGTGAAGGTATGTGTATGTATTCTGCATTATAATCGGAGCTGCGTTATTAAGGTTGTGACAGAGATTCCTTACACTTTTGTTGTTTTAGTGAAAAAATGTATTATTATATTATTGATTTTTTTTTAAATACGAAACGAAGATATACAAAATGTGAAGAAATTTAATAAAAATATAAATTTACGTTGTCCATTTGCATGGAAGACACACAAAAATGTATTGTTTCTTTATTGAACCCCTTTGTATATGCACTACATTTTGAGTTTCTATTACAATTTGCTGATTTTTCTGTTTATATTTCATACGTTTCTATGCTTTTGAGAACTTTATTGTCTTCTTTTTCTTTCGATTCCGTTTCTTGGAATACCAATTTTCGATCGATGAAACATCAATTTTTTTTATTCGATGTATCGAAGCAAAAAACTTAATACAAATACTCGTACTTCATAGCTAAATGGCATTTGACATTCTGTTGTATAAAATATCATAACAACAAACAACAATTGGAGATCGTAGCAACAAATGAATTATCCGTCTATAATTTTTGTTGCATGCTGCAAGTTTATTCGAACTAACCGAATATCAATGTTACCAGAGCTACGACACTAGTATATTTTCTATTTTTTTTCTATTAAGGATTTTTGTTCCAAGAAAGATTTTTTAAAGACAATATTAGCGGGCGAAGCTACCCAAGCTCTTCGTACCAATCGATTTTTAACACCAAATGAGTTTACAGTGAAGATTATATAAAATCAAAGTTTCACACTTTCTTAGTTTGGACTCCGAGCAGGCTTCGTTGTTGCGATAAAACGTGCTTTGGTGAAAATGTCCTTGAGTTCGGCCTTTTAATGACCTCTTACCGCTAATTTTTCTAGAATCTTCACCGATTTGAAAATTAATATAATTTTGGCAATTAAACAGGGTTACCAGTAAAAAAAAAATAATTTTATAGCAATAAAACACTAAGAGAAAATATTTATAGAAAGCGGACAGACAGTGTGGCGGCAACAGACAACAAATATTTTATTTATTAATTCGTTTCCATAGAAACACCAAGCCAACCAGGTCAAAATTTGTATTACAGAGCAAAGCTTACATCCTATGTTGAGTATATATTAATTACAACATGTGATAAAGTAAAGTCCGAACAAAAATACACGTTCAGATTTAAAATTCAAAATATATTCACAATTTCAACAAGTTCAAGGGCTCCCCAGCCACTAAAATCAGAATTAACAATTAAAAATAGTTAAACAAAAGTAGATTGGTGTCGAGTGGTGGTAAATATAGGAGTAATATACAATAAGAATCGGTAAGGGTTGATAAAAATATACATTACGTGTAAAACCTTCGAAGTTTGAGGCAAAACACATTATTGCTATGGGAAAATATACGTAGCTCTAGAGGGAGACAGTCCTAAGTACGAGCAACTCTAACAATAAAAGATCTTTCAAAAAATAAGCACCTGATTCGTGGCATAAGTACTTGCTTATTCCTAGTGGATCTAGAGAATATTACGCAAAAGAGTTGAGGGTGTCGTGATGTAGTGGTTAGAGTGCCGGCGTACAACTCAGACGGCCCAGGTTCGAGCCCCATCAGAGGAAATTAAGGAAAAAACATTAATAGCAGTTTTTTTTATTTATTTGGTAGTATTCTAAATACTCTGATTTCCAATATTCTAATTTCCATAATTATAACCAAATTTACAAAATCATATTACATTAGTCTTTACAAAATCAACATTTTTTTTAAACATTATAAATAGTCTCATTTCTGACTCCACTCGGCAGACTGTTATACAAATTAAGGCCCTTGAAGAATATTGTGTGCTGCACAGATGATGTCGAGACCCTTTGAATTCTAAAGTTATCACAATTACGTAAGTAGTACGGTTATATTTCCCTAACATACTCCAGTTGTTCACACAAGTATTCAGGTGCATTTCCCATTTTCATTTTCCTTATGAAATAAATTGTATTCAATTGCAAACATTGCCGTATGCTCAATCACTTGAGTGCCCCCAGCATAACTTGAATTGAAGTGCACCGGTTGCATCTTAGAATAGTCCGCATCGCTTTGTTTCGAAGTTTCTGATGTCTCTCTATTTGTACAGCACAAAAACAAAATCGTAGAGCCAAATTCGAAGTCTGGTCTAATTATTACATTATATTTATTGTCATTACATTACATTATATTTATAGTCATTGTATATACTTTATGTCTAAAACCAATTTTTTTGCATATAAATTCGGTGTTCCTTAAATTTCAAACCTTTATCAATTATAAAATTTCCGTATTGTAAATTCTAATCACAAGATCACTGTCCATATTTATTTCCATTGCCTTAGTTTTGTTCTCATTTAATTTCATTTTATTCATTTTCAACCATTGGTCAATTCTAAGCAAGACGTGCACTACATTTTCGGGACACTGAGTTTAATTTACCTCCTCATTAGAAATTAGAGTATTGTTCGCGTATAACACAATTTCACCTCGTTCTAAAATAGTTGGTATATCGTTTATATATACTATAAATAAAAGCGCACCTAATATAGATCCCTGAGGAACACCGATATCATTGTCAATTGCACTTCACTTAACACTATTTACCTTCGTTACCTGTTGTCTGTTTGTTAAATAAACCAAACCATAAATCAAACCATTTAAGTTCATTATCCTGAACACCATATAAGTATAATTTTTGTAACAATATTTTTCTATCTATTGTCTCAAATCTCTCTTGAAGTCTAAAAAAATTGCCAATATTTTATTACTTTTCTCAATTTTTTTCTACCTGTTTATTACATAATTGACAGCCGCTTTACATGAAAATTTCCTACGAATCCCGACTGATATTTTGAAAAAAGTCCATTTCGCTCCATATAATCTTCGAATTTTATTTTCACGACTTTCTCTATTATTTTTTCACAGATTTTTAATGTATTGATCGGCCGATATTCTTTATATTTCTCTGTACCTTTTATTTTCTCAATAGGTGTTACCATTGCTACTTTCCACGTTTCTGGAAAAGTCCCTGTTCTAAGTAAGTTATTTATTATCCGTAATATTGCACCTCCCACAAGATTCCAATTATCTAATATAACTTTCACTTATATTTTATTAAAATCTGGTTTATTATTCATAATCTTGCACACATTTTTGAGCTCGTCCATGCTTATCTCACTAAATTTAAATTTACAATTACTGACAGGTACGTTACTTATATATTGCACATTATATATACTATCTCTTATTTCTTTTACACTATTTACAAAAAGTTATAAAATTGCGAAGCAATTTCTTCACTGTCATTATATTCTATTTGATTAAATATCACAGATTGTATCACAGTTTTATTTTTCCTTAGGATCAGGTTTTTAACTTCTCTCCACATTTCCTTTTGGTTTTTGGCATTTTTTATCTTATTTGTCACATATAAATTTTTCTCAGAGATGATTACAGTCTTATAAACATTTCTTACTCTTCTATGACTATTCCATTCTTCAGTGGTATTTTCTATTGTGGCAATTCGACAACTATTTATTTTCTGTTGCTTGAGTATCATTAATTAGCGACTAAGCCAAGAAATTCTTTTATATTCTTTCACTCTTATTTTTCCGGTAAATTTTTCAACAGCACCTTAAATCCACAGGTCAAATAATCCCATATTTCGGTTGACATATGAGCGGCGTCTTTGTTACTTGTAGTATTCTCAATATTTGTATTAATTGTTTTATGGTCGGAAATTTTGTTATCATGATTTATCCGATACATTTTCCTTATTTGTAACCACATAGTTTGTTATTGTCATTGTACTTGAAGTAACTCTTGTATTAACAATGTAGATGTCATTAAAAATACTCTCTAATTTTCGTCTATGCAATCCGTCGTAAAATCCGTATTAAAATCACCCGCGATTATATTTTCACAATTATATTCACCCAATTCTTCCATGATGTCTTCAAATTGTTCACAAAATTCTGCTTCACTATAACTAGGTGACCTATATACTGCTTCTATTATTATATGTTCATTTTTACATTTCATTTTGCATGCATTTATTCAATGTTTTAGGTCGTTTATTCTTTCCAACATTTTTTAACTTTCACATTATTTCTACAATAAATCATTACACCTCCCGTTCTTGCAGATTCCGATATTGATTCAGTATTTATAGTCGTTAAGTGTTATTTCACGATTTTCTATCTCATTAGTTAAGTGGGTTTGAAAGAGTATTATAAAATCTGGATTCTCATTCACCGCCATAATTTCTCTCTGATTATAATTGTTTATCAAACCCTGAACATTTAAATATATACCACGAATTAAATTTCTTGTTGTTAAAAATTAACTCCCAATCGTCTTTGCTTGATATTTAATTTATTTTGGTAAACCGAACATTTTCGACTCAAAGTGTGATGATTTTCATCCAAACCGAAGTTTAACTTTCTGTTCATTTGTACACAGTTTATGCCTTTACTGATTCTTTCCTTATCACACTTTTCAGTTCTATGGTCTCCGTGATATTTAATACATGTTTCCTTATTCTTGCACTCGTTTTCCAACTGATTATAACGCTTACATTTAAAATATTGCAAAATTTCAGTACCATCAAAAACCCGACACCTTTCCCAACGGACGTTAACTTTTCGTATATCCATTATTTTCTTATACGTTTCAAAATCTACCGATAGTTTCGCAGAGTATGTATTTTTTAAGTTTCTCTTAACACTATATGTCTTTATTTTCAGTTTACTTTCACGAATACATGGATTCTGATTTCTTAATATCTCAACCAGCTCACTTTCAGAAAATTTAAAAGTCATATCAGCTATTATGATATTCATATCTACCGGATCCGGTAATTTAATTTCATATATTTTGCTTATTTTATCTTCAATTGCCCCTTTTACTTTTTCCCTTTCCTCACAATTTGCGGCCTGAATTACCACAGTACCGTTTCTTCTATTCTCTACACTCTTTATTTTTAAATTTATCATATCAACTTTTTTGTTTAATTCTTCCTTTTGTTTTTTGAATTCCCTGTTTTTTGTCTATAGAATTACAAATTTCTTTTTGTTTATTTTTAAAGTCATTTACACACACGGACAGTTTTTGACATTTCTCTATATGTTTCTCACATATTTTTTAGGAATTTAATATTTTTTTAAGTCTTTCTTCATTCCGTTTTTCGATAGCTTTCAATAATTCTTTTATTTCATAATCTCTTTGTTTCAACATATTGTAACGAAAATACAAAAAAATGCCAAATGTTGGTATATTTATATGCTGAAAAACAGGAAAGCCTCAATGAACTTCACGAATTTGTGCGCTCACAAATTCAAATGGTCAGCGATAGAATGAAAGCAAGATATTATCGTGCAGCAAATATGGAGGGCTTCCCTGAGGGACAACTAGTTCTACTCTACAACCTACAGCGGAAGAAAGGATTATCTCCCAAGCTTCAAGCTAACTGGAATAGAGCTTATAAGGTAGGCAAACGGTTAAACGATGTAGTATACAGAATACAGAAGAGCAATAGGCCACGATCAAGAATGAAAGTGGTACATATAGAGTGACTTGCGGGCTATGGGGAGAAAGATAATGAGCCTATTCGGGACAAACAGGCTTAAGTAGGAGACAGTGTTACGAAAATACCAAAAATGCCGAAATTTGTGTATATTTCGTAGATATGTGTCACCGTCAATTTGGCAGCACTGCCAAATCGACCATCTTCACGTTACATTTGAATTAACGAATAGGAAGATGGTCGATATTTCTGGAACCTTCCAAACTGTAGGCAATAAGGTATATATATGGGCTGCTTTACGTACAAGTGAATTAGTTATCGTTTTGTTGTCGTGAAAAAAGTTGTGTAAAAGCGGAAATAAAAGTGTTGTAAAGGGTCCGCCATCTAAAGTTTTTTTTTTCAACTAGTGCTTATTTCGTGAATGGTAACACTTAGTTCATGTCTGATTTGACAGATAATTAGTTTTATCCTTCCGCTGAACGAATATGGTTGTGTATACGCTTGAACAACGCTGGGAATCTGGGCCTGCGATCGACTTACAGAAGATGCCGATTTTGCCAAAAAAAATCATCTTTTCAGATGAAGCCCATTTCGATCATGGCGAGTATGTAAAGAAGCAAAATTGTCGCATTTGGGGCACAGGAAACCCGCACGCATACAGTGAAAAGCCGATACACCCAAGACGAGTCACTGTTTGGTGCGGATTTTGGCCCAGAGGCATAGTTGGGCCATTTTTCTTCGAAAATGAGCAAGGAGTGGCCGTTACAGTTAATGGCTATCGTTATAGGGCCATGTTGAACGAATTTTTGTTCATAAAAATTGAAGAGGAGGATATTAGCAACATTTGGTTTCAACAGGACGGCGCTACGTGCCATACAGCCGAAGCTACACTCGATGTTTTGCGCCCTGTTTTTGAAGATCGCATTATCAGCCGCAGACTTGATGTCATTTGGCCATCTCGGAGCTGCGATTTGACACCGTTTGACTATTATTTGTGCGGTGCCGTCAAAGATAAATGTTACGCCAACAAGCCAGAGACGCTTTAAAGGACAATATTCGTGAAGCCATTGGTGAAATACAGCTGCACACAATCGATAATGTGCTTAAAAATTGGATCGATCGTGTAGGCTGCTGCATGGCCAGCCGAGGCAGCCATTTGAATGAAATTTATTCATTCATTCATTATATTATGAATTTATTTTCCATTATTAACCGGAAGGATTGTACTTTCAAAGAAAAAAAAAAATTTTGAGAAAATATTCAGTAGTTCTTTTATAGCATTTTCAAAAAAAAAAAAAAATTATTTCGCGGACCCTATATAAACGAATACTAAGTGTTGTGTTAAGATAAACAGTATAAAAGTTATAGTGGATTAAATAAAACCTGTAAAACACAAAAGAATGCGGTATTTATTTTACTTTAACGCAATTTCAACGAACCCAAACGTTTAAAAAAGGTTAAAACGTAACACTGGTGTCAGAAGTGGGATTCCGTACATAAAGTAAAATAATTAAAAATAATAATAATAAATAAATAAAAGAGTAAAATGAAGTTCCAAGGATTAAAAGTGGACAGGCTCAAACGGGAATCAAGTAAATTAGAGGTGTCAACAACCGGTAATAAAACCGAATTACAAAAACGTCTGTTAGAGGAATTTCAGAGGCGCGGTATAGTCATCGATACTCACGAATTTGATGATGAGAATGATTCCGAGATAAGCGTCCCTACAACAACTAATAGTATAGACGTTAATTCGCTGATGGCTGCTATGATGTAAAAAATGCGGGTTCAGAGCAAAATGCTTCTGGCTGAAGTACGAGAGACATTTAGAGCTGATAATAAAAAGCTCATGGAAAAAGAAATTTCTAAAGCTGATAATGAAAAGCTGTTAGCTGAGGTACGTGAAACTTCTAGAGCTGATAATCAAAAATTCTTGGCTGAGGTACGCGAGATTTCTAGAGCCGGAAAAATTGAAGTGAAAGTGAATATAGCGAACATTACTGTAAGTCATATTTTTATTGTCGACGAAGTTATCATAGGTGCCGATTTTATGATAATCCATCGTATCAATTAGAATATGGGCAACAGATAATGAGTTGGTGTAATGTAGATATACCTCTTGACGTATGATACCAGCATCAAGTGCACGCTAGGAGATCAGTTGCTGTCAAACGACAGAAATTGCTATCGCAGACTGAATCATTCATATGGGCGCGTATGGAAGGAGATTGTGAGGACAGCCGCTTGTGTGTAGTAGTCAGCAGAAATTAAGACGAGTTAAGAGTCATTAAATCCAACAAAGCAGGAATAGTTCCGGTGAGAGTGCACAATCTGTCAGGCCACGAAAAATTCAATTTTAAAAACTCCGAGGTAGGCCAATGTTCTCCAGTAGAGGCCGGAATAAACAGCGAACAATTGCTGGAACCTGACAATATGTCAGCCAAGGATCAACAGATGTTTGGCGAAAATGTAGAGAAATAGGTAGCGGGTATGGAGCTTCAGAAAGAATCAATTTCTTGGAGCTCGCCTGTAGTCTTAGTTAAAAAACAAGATGGTAGTAAAAGATTCTGCGTAGACTACAGGAAGTTGAATGATGTCACTAAAAAGGATAGCTACCCGCTACCAAAAATTTACGATACGTTCGACACGCTAGCTGAAAGAAAGTGGTTTTCTACATTGGATCTACGAAGCGGGTATTGGCAGGTAGAGATAGCAGACAAGGATAAGGAGAAAACTGCTTTCAATGCGAACGGTGGCTTGTGGCAGTTTAAAGTTATGTCATTTGGACTCTGCAATGCTCCGGCCACATTCGAGCGGCTTATGGAGCGCGTTCTAAAAGGACTCCATTGGAAGACTTGTTTGGTTTAGCTCGATGACATAATAGTGATGGGCAAAACTTACGACGAACACCTCAGAAACCTAGCAGAAGTTCTGCAACGAATATCAACGTCTGGACTAAGATTAAGCGTGAAGAAATGTGCATGGTTCCAAAAACAGGTTAAATATTTGGGGCATCTAGTTACATCAGATGGCATTTCAACGGATGAAGATGAAATACGCGCAGTAAAGGACTGGCCTCGCCCCCAAAATCTTCCTGAATTACGCAGCTTATTGGGACTCTGCACATACTAGACGTTTCGCGCCTAATTTTGCGAGCGTGGCAGCAAGTTTACATGAGTTCACCAAGAAATCTAAGGCGTATCATTGGGATGAGTCACAAGAAAATGCGTTTCAGACATTAAAAGACCTATTGTGTGCAGCACTGGCTTTGGCATATCCAGTCCCAGGTGAAAAATTCATCCTTGACAGTGATGCCAGTGAACATGGAATTGGTGGTGAACTTTCGAGGTGGTCGATGGGACGGAAAAAGTCATAGGCTACTATAGCCTCACGCTGTCAATATCTAAAAGGAAATATTGTGACTCGACGTGAGCTACTGCCAGTGCTTGAATGCATAAAATATTACCATAAAAACCTATATTGTGAGATGAGATGTCTGTTGCAATTTAAGAACCCTAAAGGACAGCTGGCACTTTGGATTGAGCGCCTCCAGGCCTATGACTTCAGCATTGAACACCGAAGTGGCATAAACACGGAAATGCTGATGAGCTCTCACGTCGGCCTTGTAATTTGAAATGTAAATATTGTGTGATAGCTGAGAGGAAGAAATCCATCATTGATGTCCGGCTAACGCAAATAGATGCAAACCAAGACTGGTGGGGAGCGCAAATGAGTGACCCAATATTGGCAAAGATAATAGCAGCAAAAGAAGAGGACAGTCGGCCCACCCGCAATGAAATATCAGCAAAAGGTCCTTTTACAAAAACGTAATGGGCACAATGGGATAGTTGGGGATGATTAATGGGTGCTTATACCGCGATTGAGGAAGTGCAGATGGCAAAACTTCATCCAGCCTAATACTGATGCCTTCCTCCAAAATGAGAGGTATTAAATGCGTTTCGTAATGGAGTCAGCGGAGGATACCTGGGGATTACAAAGAATCTAGGGAAACTAAAACAACGTTTTTATTGCGTTGGATATCAGCAAGCAGTGGCGGATTGGAATGCAAACTGTAGCCAGTGTATTGAAGCCAAAGGTCCAGTAAAACAAAGCCGATGTCAGCTGCAACAATATAACTCGGGTGCACCTTTCGAGAGGAAATGTGTGAGATAGACGATATTAAGAAGACTCGAACGACGCTGCTTCACCCACAGTCTGATGGAATGGTAGAACGATTTAATTGAACCATGGAGGAATATTTGCGAAAGGTAGTGAGCGAGCAACAAAAGGATTGAGACGAACACCTACCGAGGTTCTTACTGGCGTACCATTAAGCCTACCACAGGGAGGAATACCACATATACTAAAAAACAGGAAAGCCTCAATATACTTTACGAATTTGTGCGCTCACCAATTAAAATGGTCAGCGATAGAATGAAAGCCAGATATGATCGTGCAGCAAATACGGAGGGCTTCCATAAAGGACAACTGGTTTTACTCTACAGCCCACAGGGGAAGAAAGGATTATCTCCCAAACTTCAAACTAACTGGAATAGAGCTTATAAGGTAGTCAAACGGTTAAACGATGTAGTATACAGAATACGGAAAAACAATAGCCCCCTATCAAAAATGAAAGTGGTACATCTAGAGCAACTTGCGAGCTATGGGGAGAAAGATAATGAGCCTATTCGCAACAGTCTTAAGTCGAACAGGCTTAGGTTGGAGGAAGTGTTACGAAAATACCAAAAATGCCAAAATTTTGGTATATTTGGCAGACATGTGTCACCGTCAATTTGGCAGCACTGCCAAATCGACTATCTTCACGTTACATTTGAATTAAGGATATGAAAATAGAAGATGGTCGATATTTCCGGAACCTTCCAAACTGTAGGCAATTAGGTATATAAACGGGCTGCTTTACCTACAAGTGCGTTAGTTATCGTTTTGCTGTCGTAAAATAAAGTTGTGTAAGAGCGGAAATAAAATTGTTGTATAAACGAATATTAATTGTTGTATTAAAACGAACATTATAAAAGTTATCGTGGAATAAATAAATAACAAAATAAAGCGGTATTTATGTTATTTTAACGCAATTTCAACGAACTCAAACTTTTTAAAAAGGTTAAAACGTAACAATAATATATTGAAATTCATTTTTATATTCCGATAAATTCTGTTTATTTTTATCGTTATATTTTTATGTTATTATTATTATTATTTGTTATTATTATTATAATTTGTTATTATTATTATTATTTGTTATTATTATTATTTGTTATTATTATTATAATTATTTGTTATTATTATTATTATTATTTGTCATTATTATTATTATTTGTCATTATTATTATTATTATTATTATTATTTGTCATTATTATTATTATATATTGCGTGCAAAACAAGATCAACATTATGTATATATTGATTGTAGTCATATTACATAAATCGATAATATTCTTATTCGCAGAATTCAAATAGAATATTGGTCAATGCACGAACATTTTGCTGCACAATGATAATTTTTGCCACACACTCCATTACATTGGATCCCGGTTTCTCCCCTTATAGATGTCTTGCACTTGCTGCACTCGGCAGGCATTGCGAACCATTAAAAATCAAATAAAAGAAAAACAGATGTCTTTTTATTTTATTTTCTTTTAATAATATCACGAAATCGTTTATTTACCACTCTACAATAGTTCTGTCTATTAAAAAAACCAATAAATATTTTATTTTCACAAATATTGCAGAGACTTTATAAAACACGATCTTATCACAAGCGATAACAATAAATAATATTAAATAAGTATTTAATTAATAGACTTCAACCACCTCCAGGCGAAAACATGCAAAAAAAGCCTTCCTGATATTCCAGCTTATCTCTGGCGATGAAGACGAAAATCACTACAAGGTTAATCAGGAGAAAACGCCACCTATTGGAAAATAACGGCAATGCTAATGTATGATTCACCACCCACACACTTAGCAAGGGTTCTCACCACTACACAACACAATTCAATGGAGGCGTCGTTTCTAGGCGGCGATAAGATGACTGCCCCATCATCCTGGAACGGGCTACAGTAGACTAATCATCCACTTAGCTTAAACAAATAACGATTAGAGAAATTACGGAAACGACCTTTGGTACACAAAATGCGCATTGCGCTATGGAATATACGGACACTTCGTGGAGCATCAAGACTCGCGCACCTCGAACATCAAATAGCATCCTATAAGATTGACATCTTCGGTATAAGTGAGATGAGATGGAATGGTAATGGCGAACTTAATAATGGTAACCTTGTACTGTCCAGCGGAACGGAAAATGGTGGCGAAAGCGGAGTCGGAATCCTAATGTCGAAGAGAATCAAGAACTCCCTTCAGATATGAAGATTAATATCCAAACGTATGATAATAGCTTGATTCAAAAGCAGAATAAGACACATCACCATAGTACAGTGCTATGCGCCGACAGATGCCGAGGACGCTAAGAAGGATAAATTCTACGTACAACTAACATAAGCGCTCAGCAGTATTCAAACGGGAGATATCATCACTCTCATGGGTGACTTCAACGTGAAAAAAGGAAGCAACAACGCCACCACCCGCTCTACCATGGGAACGCATGGTTGTGGAGTTAAAAATAACAACAGAGAACGACTAATAGAGCTATGCCAGACATACCACCTAGTCATAGGTGGCTCCATCTTCCCGCATAAGGAAATTCATAAATATACATGGACATCGCCAAGCGGCAACTTATGCAATCAGATTGATCACATATGCTTGAGTAAAAGATGGAGAAGCTCTTTGGCGGATGTGAGACATAAAAGAGTTGCTGACATCGGCAGTGATCACGAGCTTAGGATGGGCGAAATCAAGCTAAAATTGAAATTTCGAAGAAAAAACATTGGAGTCACAAGACGAAAGCGTCTCCGCCTACAGCAACTCCATAACAACACGACCAGGAACGCATTGGCTATAGCAATACGCGAACAGTTACCGACAAACCAACATCACTCATGGGAGGATATCACAGCAACATACAATCAAGTCGCAGAAGAAACACTGGGTGTAGTGCAGATATATAGAAAAACATGGATATCAATCGATACTTGGAATCTGATCTCTCAAAGGAGGGAACTTAAATTGTAGCTAAACAACAACAATGTTACGAGGCAGCAATACCAACAGCTGAAGAAACAAGTTAAAAAAGCTGCACGAAGAGACAAAAGGAAGTCTCTAGAAGGTCTAGCAAGAACAGCAGAAGAATCAGCTGAACAGAATAACATGAGAAAACTACACCAGACGATAGACTATCTCACAAATAAAAAGAGTAGCAGAAACCAAGTAGTTACTGATAGCAGTGGCGCAATTGTTTAGAATAGTGATGCACAGAATCAAAGATGGAGGGGATCATTTCGAGGAAATTAGCAATGTAACGGACACAGATGAAAACATCGAAATGTACCATAACAGCCCTAAACAAAATACATTGAACATAGCATGTAGCCCTCCCAGCTTGAATGAAATAAGAGGCAAAAATAAAATTGAAGAATAATAAAGCTGCAGGCGAAGATGGCTTACTAGCGCAAATCTCACGGTCAGACATTACAACTGCACCTGAATTACTACGGCCTTATATCACATCAGCAGAGAGGGAGAGAGGCTGCCATCAACTTGGAAGAAAGGCATCATTGTTAAACTACCTAAAAGTGTCGACTTGAAAGATTGCAATAACTGGAAAGGAATTACTCTGCTTAACACCATATACAAGATACTAGCGGTCATAGTACAGGGAAGGCTTCAGACCAAACTAGATATATTGGACATAATTAATTTACAAGGTGATCTGGAGAAACCAAATTTATCTCTAAGTATCCTCAACAATGTAGGAAAGCTTATAGAATTGAAAGCTTTCGTTAAATCCAAAGAATCCAATGAACAAAGTTTCCTGTCATTAGTGTACTGCCTAATATTATAACCACGCCTAAATGCAAATTGAGACCCAATAATTTGATTCGGAGAGGTGATTAGAATTTGATCCTTACCTTCGACAGAGCAGGCAGAATTGAGACTAGAGACATGGGTAGATTTTGGGATAGGCACTACCCTTGCCACCTTCCATACTTTAGGAAAAATTGACGTGGTCAAAAACGTATTCACAAGATCAAGAATATGGGATATGTGTGGGTAGACAAGTTTCAGGAGCAAAACTGTGACATCAGTACCAACAGCGTTAGCCTTCACCCTCTTTAGGGCTCTAAATACATCAAACTCATTAACACACTGAAAGCTAAAGCTACTAAATGGATCACTAAACTGATTAAAATCAAATTTGTCCATATTATCCACATCAGACACTACCGCAAAATATTCAATATTACCGCCAAAGGCTAACTCATCAGAGTCACAACAGCCAGCATTCTTCAAAACTTTCCACATTCCGACGGAGTTCAATCTTCCAAACAAATTAATAAAATATCTTCTCTTTTCTCCCTATGAACTTCGCTTTATTACGGAACTTACAATAAATAATTAATTCGAAACTACAAAAATCAGCAGGCCGAGGTAAATACACGACCCCAAATAGAACCTTAGAGTTACCAATACAAATTTCCATAAATAGTGACTCACACCTGAGACGAAGACTTAAAATAACTTTAAATTGCATTCCCATCAATACTTAAGTACCGACACCAGCACCTCTCATCACAGTTAAAAATATAATAGAAATATATGAGCTCTTGTTAATGTCCTTTATAAAATTTACAATATTCCTTTTAAATACATTATAATTTGTTTCATTTTTAATATCAAATGGCAATATATTATACAGACTCAGCCCTTTAAAAAAATAATATTTTCTGTTTAGCACTTGTGTTTGCCTGTGGAATCCTGAAGTCCATGGCGTTTCTTAGTCTGAATGGTTGAACCTCCCCAACTTATCGCATTTGTTCTTCTAGATTGTCTGGTGCATCTCCTATTTTCATTCACCTCTATCATGAATTACATGGGAAAGTTCTATTCCCATGAAATGTTTATTCCCTTCGAAGGGAAAATTGCTATCATGAATCTCCCAAGAAATTTTGGTTGCCTTTTTACAAGCTATCATAAAAGAAAAAATGTGAGAAATTTTATCGAAAAGTAAAATATTTAAATAAAAATTATCATAATTAAACGGAAAATTTTAATAAAAAGAAATTAAAATTAACACAAACTCTTGCAAAGCAATTTCCATGCAAAGAATTGCACAAACAAAGGCTAAAAGAGAAGAAACAAAACAAACTTTTTTTCAGCAAGATGGGCGGAAACAAACTGTTGGCTATGGCGAAACAGTAACAATTTATAAATGGCTTAAACTTCAAAAGGAATAGAAAAATAAAACTAAAAGTGTATATTTATCCCGATGACATACCCATCGATCTATTTCTAAAAAATTAAATTAAAAATCAACAAAACAAAGAACTAAGTGCAACCAATGAAGAGCAAGGTGAGGATGGATTTAATGCCATATTCGGTAGTGGCGAAGAATCTGATGGCTCGGAAGAAGCCGTCGATGCCATTATTGTCGATATTTTTTTTTTATGAGCGAATTTTAAAATTCAGCCAACACGTCTCTTAAACTACAGAAAATAAATCTTTTACTCTGCATTTTATAGTGAATTATATTGTTTTCCACTTTATTATCACTTCTAGACCTAAAATAAATTAATAAAAACTTTAATTATGCAATAAAAGAAATAAATACTTAAATGATAAATGCAACTCCGCAGCAAAAATGGTGTGAACAAACCAATGGGAAAAGGGAATAAATTTCGAGGGAAAATATTATTCACGATCAGGGGAATTCTTACAGAGCTATCAGAAAAGGTGAAAACATTTCGAGGAAAAAATTATTCATGATAGGGGTGATTTTCTCTATTAAATTTCGAACAAACTTATAACCAGGCATATCAACAGCCCTACGTAAAATATTATGAGTTAGCCATGTTTCAGAAATTCCAACAACATCAAAGCCAGACTCAACAAAAACATTCCTTAAACTTAGAGAATCTAAAAGAGGGCTTTAGAAAAGGTGAAAACATTTCGAGGAAAAAATTATTCATGATAGGGGTGATTTTCTGTATTAAATTTCGAACAAACTTATAACCAGGCATATCAACAGCCCTACGTAAAATATTATGAGTTAGCCATGTTTCAGAAATTCCAACAACATCAAAGCCAGACTCAACAAAAACATTCCTTAAACTTAGAGAATCTAAAAGAGGGCTTTATACTACAGCAGTTGAGATAAGAAATATTTAACTGGTATCTAAACGGACGAAGTATATTAACAAAAAGTGAATGATTATTTACCACCAGATCGAAATTATCGTTAGGAAACATTAATAAGGTAATAGTTCATAGCAGCGCGGAGCAAATGAAGAAAAATAAGTAAAGAGATAACTTAGAATTACAAATAACAATCTCACAAACCATAATAATAACAATTTGATAAAACAAACATCAAATCAGCTAACCAAAATAAAAGATGGAAATATAAAAAATAGTGTGAAAGTAGAAATTCTTCTTGAACCCAAAATGATAAACTGATAAGAATGAAAATCCAAACGAGAAATTATATTATTTAGCATTTTAGGTTTCAAGAGTACAATAATTTTATTTTTTTAGTTTTAATATCTTTCTTTATTTTCAGAGTATGTTTATATGATATACACATTTGAGATCTTATCGACTAGATATTACAACAATTAAAGGTTCATAAGATATTAACAATATCTTTGGTTACTATATATACAATAAATGTTAAGGACAAAAAAGGGGAAAAAACTTTTATACAAAAACAATATTATTCAAATATAGGTAGAAAATATATATACTTTTAATAAAACTATAAAAGATAATAGGTAATTACAAGTATGATATAAGAAAATAGAAGGTAGTGCCACTCTCTCATTTTTTCTTACATGTCACCATTTGACAATAAAGGCGAACTGACGTTTATGTTGAAATTTGCGCTACTATACCCTGCTCATAAAATCAAATTTTTAAAATAATTTTTTTTTTTAATCGATTATTAAGCCGCAAAAAACAAATGTTAAATGTGGTAACAAAAAAAAAAAAAGAAAAAAAAGAACTTAAAACAAATCTTTAATAAATTTTCTATTTCAGTACATATGTTTTAGTAAAAAAAAAACAAACATACATTATATATTCAAAATTAACGTCGGTACTTATGCTGCCAAATTCTAGATAATATTCTAAATTTAAAAACTTGATTACATTACACAAAATTGTGAAAAATTTCTGGAAAAATTGATACTTTTTCTGCATGTGGCAATGCTTTTTTAAATGTTTACATATAAAACAAACTTCAAGAATCTCGTTCATTGTCAAAAAATTTGTGGAACTACCTTCTATTTCTTATTATTATGATTACAAGTATATAATTCTTCATTTGGTAATAATCTAATATTTTAATGTTAGTAGTCTACATTCTCTTATCAATGAATAAGAATTTTTTCGAAGTGGTTAGTAAATAGTCTTTTCATGAAGTCCAATATTTTCTCATAACCGGTTACATGATGAAGTATGGAGTACAATAAACATAACGAGAGTAATATATACAAAAGTATTAAAAATAATAATAATAATAATAATAATAATAATAATAATAATAATAATAATAATAATAATAATAATAATAATAATAATAATAATAATAATAATAATAATAATAATAATAATAATAATAATAATAATAATAATAATAATAATAATAATAATAATAATAATAATAATAATAATAATAATAATAATAATAATAATAATAATAATAATAATAATAATAATAATAATAATAATAATAATAATAAAGTATGTATATAAAAAGGTATATAATACCAATAACAAATGTGTACAAAGAGATGATAAAAATAAATTATAGTTAAACCAGACCTATCATGACAGCCATCATAACTAGTTAGGAACAGCATCGCAATCACCACTCAGAAGGATCGCACAACCGCTACTATTAAGCTTCACTTCCTCACCATTAAACATCATAATTGTACCTGTAGGTTTAGCAGTGTTAATAAGTTTAAACTTCTCGATGATACCTTTATTTCGCTGCTTCAGACAGATAATATTTAACTCACTTAAAGCAGGAGGGTAATGATCATTAAGGAAGATACGATTATTCAGAAGCGTAATAGAAATGTTTGAAACAATATATCTTAACGGTTTGGTTTTCAGATTCATAAAGTATGCGCGCATAATTTTATTTCTCAAGAAGAGGCTGTTGAGTTTGACAAGGACTGCTTTCTTATTATTTATATAAATAGCTTGATTAATATCCGGAGGAGAAATATTAATATTATAAAAACCAGCAGGCTTAGCAACAGCTTCAGACAAATCTTCAACACAATTAGGCAGACCAAGGAAGTCAGTGGAATAAAACTTTTTATATAGTGCATTATTTTCAGCTTCCAATACTCTAATTCATGAATCAGTGTTAATCTCCACTTCCCTAAGAGAGTTTTTACAGCACGCAATCTCAGCTTTCAAATTAATCACACTATTAAATAATTCACCTTTTATGTCTGCAATCACATTGTCAAGCTTACTTGTATTATTATTGTTGTTTTCACTGCTTTTAGCCATAAATACATTAAAAGTTTCACATAAAATATCAACTTTTTTTATTAAGATTGGTTGCTTCCACACGAGGACCAAATGAAAGTAAACTAGTTTTACACGCCATGCATATAAATGATACTGCTGGCATCTTATTAATAGTTCCAATATCTTCATCAGAAAGACCAGCACACCTGCTGTGAACAAGTAACAAACATCACACAGGATGCAAGCAGTGTTATCAATATCGAACTAGCATTTATGTATTTTCTTTCCAGGCACCATTAGAGATTAGTATATTGTTTGAAAATACAAGAAAATAAAGCGAACACGACATACTATATATATACTATATATATATACTATATATATATATAGTATATATATATAGTAAGTAACATATATATATATATATATATATATATATATATATATATATATATATATATATATATATATATATATATATATTATACTGATTATATTATATATATATTATACAGATTCAGCCATTTAGAAATAACGTTCTCTGTTTAGCACTTGTTGCCGTTGCCTGTGGAATCCTGAAGTCCATGGCGTTTTTTAATCTGTATGGTTGAACCCCCCAACATATCGCAGTTGTTTTACTAGATAGTCTGGTGCATTTCCTATTTTCATTTTCTGTATATAATTTATGGTGTTTACCTGTGATCTTTCTTTCACATTTAACCATTTCAAACACTCTAACATCCATCTTGTTGATGTTGATCTATTTACTTTCAGTATTGCACGCATCGCCTTATTCTGTAATATCTGCAGTCTTATTACTTGTTAATCAGAACAGCATGAATATAATATCGTGGACCCATATTCAAAATGTGGCTTGATTATTGTGTTGTAAATATTTATTGATGTACTGATTGATATTTTACTAAAAAATCCAATTTTTTCCCCTATTTTTTACAAATGTACTCTAAATGCTCCTTAAATTTTAAGTCTTTGTCTATTATGAAACCCAAGTACTTTATTGAATCAACCTTCTCTATTAACACGTTATTTACCTCAAATGTTATATTATTGTTCGTATTAATCTCGAGCAATTGAGGTTTATTTTCGTTCGTTGCTAAACCATTTACTATTATTATTGTCATTCACTTTCCTTTTACTATAAATTTTTCAAATGTGCGTTCAAAAATATCATTAAAATCTTCACAAAATTCCGCTTTGCTGTGGCTTGGTGAACTATACACTATCACTGTTATGAATGATATGTCTTCATATTTCGCCATATATGCTCTAATCCAATATTTAGAGTCTTTTACATTTTGTTTAATTTGATTTCTAAAATATAGTATAATTCCTCCTGTTCTGGTAGAATTTGGACATTGTAATGTATTGATCGTACAGATCCAGATCTATTTCACCTTCATTGATGTTTTCAGTTAAATGTGTTTCGGAGAGCATTATAAAATCTGGTTTAACATTTTCGATGATTACTTCTAGTTGAGTGAAGTTATTTAACAATCCTTGCATATTCGTATATATTCCATGTATATTCTTTGGTTATTATATAGTTATTAACATTCTTCTCTTTTTTAGCATAAGCTTATTTTGATACACCGGACATTCTCTGCTGAATGTTGCGTGATCTTCGTCTAGTCCAAGATTAAGTCTTTTATTTTCCTTAATGCAGTTTACACATTTTTCTACTATTTCCTTTTTACAATCTTTGCTTCAATGTTTCCCATGACATTTATAACGTATATCCTCATTTTTACATTCCGAAGATATATTGCTATATCCTTGGCATTTAAAACACTGCAACACATTAGTACCATTAAATACTCGGCACCTATCCCAACCTATATTGAGATTTAATCCAGATATAACTTTTGGATATGATTTATTATCTATTTTGAATTTTGCATTAAATACTGTTCTAATTAATTTTTTTGATTCATAAATTTTAATAAGTTCTATGTTGCTGCCTTTCAGTATTTCATTTTGGTTTTTTAGTTTGTCTATTAACTCTTTCTCCTTCATTTTAAAATTCATATCTGTTATTATAATTTTCATATCAAATTCTTTTGGTATTTTAATTTCATAATTTTTACTGTTTTAACTTCGAATAGCTTCTTTAATTTTTTTCCTCTCCTCAACATTTTCACTTTGTTTTTTCCACACTTTGTTTTTCCTTTTACTTTATAATTAAGGGGACATTTTTTGAGACATCTGGCATCACATTACTAGCAGCTACCTGTGCGTATGACATTTTTTGTTTGATAGTAGTATCCTTCACAATTTTCTTTATCTCATCACACATTTTCGTATTGCTTTCTTTAATTGCTTCAGACATATCTTTATTCTTTCTTTCTATGTTGTTTGCATTTCCATAAATATTTTTAAATTCTTGCATATTTTCTTCACATAATTTTTTAATGTTGTCTATTTTAATAAACCTTTCTTCGTATCTCTCTTCAATTGCTTCCAAAAGTGATTTAATTTCATCTTCATTTTTCTTTAAAGAGCTTTCAATTAATATTTATAATCCTCTAATGCTTGTTTGTTTTTCTCTACGCCATCTTGAATAATACTTAAAACAAGATCAACATTCCGAATGTATTGAAGACAGTCACCACAAATAAATCTTATGAAGTTGTCTTCATCCAGGATTTTTGCCGAATATTGATCTATCCCGGCACATTTTCTTTGTACAAGAAAAACAAAATTTAGTCTATTTTGTACGTTTAAAAAAAAAAAAAAATATCCAAGAAGAAAACTACGCCACAAAAAAGAATGAAATAGAAATACCAAGGAAGTGATAATATTTTTTAAAAGGTGCTATTGAGTAAAACAAAAATCATATTTTGGAATTTTCGTAACAGCTTTAAAATCTTGAGTTACTGGTAAAAAATCGATTTTTTGTACCTTAATGCACTCATAAGGTAATAATGTGTAATGTTAACCGATTTTAAAAATCTTCAATTATTTTGAAAGAAGGGAAACAGATCCATTACGGATGTATACCTTACTTGAGTTAATTAAAGGAATCTGTGTATATTTATCAAGCATACAGTTTTAGTTCAATTCATTCCAAATTTTCCAAGTTTAAAGATGTTTTACACTATATTTTATATAGGAACCGTGCTACTTTTGGATTAATTAAAGCAGTATACTTAGTTATGAATAAAACGATATTTCATTTTTTTAAATCGGGTGGGAATTGACGAAGCTATATCACCTACTAGCTAAAGCACATATGGTGAAAAATAAGGGTGTGTAATTTATTATCAAATGGTTTTTATTTCAATCTTTTAATATGCGTTTATATTGAACATTTATCTTTTCTAAATCGTTTCTATAATGTTATTCAAGTCTCTACTTAAATCTAAAAAAAAAAAACAAAAAAAAAACTTACATCAAAAATTGTAAAACAAAAACAAAATCTATTCCATATTTTGCTTTACCACACAGGCTTTAGCCAATAAGTGCTATAACTTCTTCAGTCCCCATCCGATTTTAAAAAATGAAGCATCGTTTTATTCATAAATAAACAAACTGCTTTAATAAATGAAAAATTAGCACGTTCCTACATAAAATAGCGTGCAAAAACGTCTCGAAAGTGGGTAAATTTGGAGTGAATTGAGCAAAAAATGTGTTTGCTTGATAAATATAAATAGATTCCTTAAGTTAACGTAATACAGTCGCACAGAAAAGTACACATACCTCCCTCAAAACTGGTTTTTACACAGACTATGTTACAAAAACTATGTAATGTAAATTTACGCGAAAAATAAAACAAAAATATACCAACTTTTGTATAATATATTCTATTAATTTGATGAAAAATAAGAAAGTCAATTTTATGCACACATAAAAATAAATTAAAAATTGTTTATTGTTAATTTATATTTTATAGAGCCATATTTATTCATTAATTTTGCTTTTCACTTAAAATAAATTTTTTTATTGTAGTTCCACTGGAATTATTGTACCATTCTTTAGTAAGAGCTGTTCTTAAGCCCTGTTTCTTTTTAATTGACCTTTTTTGTATTAAGTGGTCGAATTTATCAAATAAATTATCTATGGAGCTTATGTCAGGTGACTAATAAGTAGAAGTTTGGTGTTTAGTAATATATACATATTATTTTTCCAAATTTTTTTTCGGGTTCTACAGCAGTCGAAGTGCATTGTAAAGCAACCAAGCGTCAACAACTTGAGCCGAATACTTCGAATCATTATCTTGTTCCAAAATCTAAATTTGACTATGGCTTTTTATATCGACTTATGAATTCAGGTTCTGTTCTAGAATCAACTTGTACTTATACTGATCCATATTACCTTCTATAAGCACCAACTTCTCCACTTCAGTAGCATCGATATCCCCCCAAACCATCACGCTACTTTTCCCATGCTTACAGTAGAAACTATGTTTTGAGGGTATAATGTTTTCTTTTTCGCCATATTTTATCTCTCCCATCACTTCCAAATATTGTTTTTTACTTATTGTCTTTTTCCAAATAGCTATGATAACCCTTATTAAATATTTTTGAATAGTCCGTACGATGTGCAATAGCTTATGGTTTTAATACCAGCTATTTTATTCTGTGACAATAACTTTTGGGTTTCTGTTCACTTTTTTATAATAAAGTTCTGCTCTATGCGATTGAGTGTTTTTGGGCGACCACTAGGTAAGTTCGAGTCCAGTGTTTTTATATTTGAAAAATATTGTCTGAACTGTAGATATACTTAATTTAACAACTTTGATATTTCACAAAAGCCATTTTTATTAATTTCTGTATTGGATCACTAAATCTGATATCAATTGGAAATTAACAACTAAAAACTAAATCAATCTTTTAACGACGAAAATCACTTCATATTTGTCGTAAGTATAATTTTAAAAGGCATTTTGTATGTTACAGTGCACTGTACTCTTTAAAAACACGTTGCAACAAAAAAGAACGAAGTTAAAATACCTGGGAAACTATATTGCTTTTCAGATATGCGCTATCATGTAGAATAAGGATATGGAGGATTCTTCTTCTTTCCAAATCCGAAAAGGAACTTGAAAGCGGGTAATATTCAGCTAAGTTATCAGCTTATAAGTGCATAAAGGCCCGAAAAATCGGTTTTTTAAACGTAACTCGCAATTTTGGAGGTGTTTTCCAAATTCCAAAACCAGATCCTTATTCTACTCGATAGCGCCTGTCAGAAATATAATATCACTTGCCAAATATTTTCTTGTCGCACCGTGTAAATTTTTTAATTTTTATTGGAACAAAAATTTGTTGGTTTGAATTAATAAAAATAATTGAAATTGAACTGTGCAATTAGTTTTATATGATGCTTTTGGATTCATAGAATAAAAAAATTGTGGCCGTACATAGACTTTTATCGGCCAACGTATGCCCTAAGTATATACATATTTCGCTTTTAACATTTTTTTTTTCAGTTTAACCATTCTGTTTTTATAAATTTTTAGCCATTATCTACATACATGTATTTTTTAATTTAGTTTCACAAAAATACATATCGTCACATGAAATCCAAAGAGCTCTAAGTTACAAAAAAATTCCAAATCGACTTTTTGATTGATTATTCTTTCGGAATATATATTCCAACGAATATTTACACATTTACAATTGAAAACAACTTTTTATCAACAATATTCTAAGCCTAATCCAAATGGTTTATCACATTTTTTACTTCTCCTGTAAAATTTTTGAAATGAAATGAAATGCTCTTTGGATTTCATATGACGATGTATCTACATACAGTCGAAGCGAGTCAGGCTATATTTTTTAGCAAAATTATTGATATCTAATAAGAAGCAAATCTGATTAGCAAAAGTGTTAAGTATTTTAATTAACTAACTACAAAGCTTAAAAACCATAACAGTTATTTCAGATGAAATATCCACTAAATATACAAAAACAACAAAAACTCAATAAACTGAAAGTGAGCCACCAACAGTTATATTTTATACTTAAAATTAATCTTTTATTGGACCACCTTTTGCTGATATAACAGCTTACAGACGTCTAGGCATCGATTCCAATTAACTTTAGGTATACGAGGAAACATCTGCTCCCCACTTTGACTGTAAAAGATTGAGAAAGTGTTTTTGTGTCTTAATGCCATGGTTTCTGATATTTCTATCAAGATGGGCCCATCAATTTTTAATAATCTTTAAGTCCAGATATTGTAATAGAACTGGGAATGAAATTGAAGCAGCTTGGAAACGTTGTATGATAACCCCCACCCAACTCTATAATGCTTGTTGTATGGTTTGGGTTATTGCCTTTTTGAAAGCGCCAGCTTTAAAAAAAAAGTTTGTTTACTGATTGCATCGAAGTGTCTTCGAAGAGGTTCAAATATGTGAACGATTTAAATATTAGTCACCAAAAGCTTAAATGAAAAGAGTTATTTGACAATGCCAAACGTGAGTAAAATTTGTTTTTGGCAAATTTCTTATTTATTTTGAACTTAAGATTTTAAAAGATATGTATATATATTACCAGAAAGGGTCATTTTATTGGTAATGAAATTGTCACTACTTCACTATTTTCAATGTGTAAACTCATTCTTGACACTCTGTATCTCAAGTGGGTTTTAATTCTCAGCAACATGATCATATCAGTTACAAATTTATACTTTCAATTACCGCCTAGTGTATTTAGTTTGTCATTTAATCATTTAAATTTTTTTGTTACGTACTGTATAAATATTTATTTTTCACTTTTCTTTTTTTCAAATTTATTTTTAAAGTTTTACTTAAAATTCAGTTTTTTTCTATTGCACTGTACCTTTTTACACAAGACAAGATGTTGTTGCACACAGTGCTGTGAAGAAGTTAGTGATTTTTGTAGCTAATTTGACCTTTTAATAATGGACATAAATATACATATATACCAATCTTTTGTTATTGCTTGTCGCACGTTGGACAATTATTTTATTATTTAACGCCATATCACGACTTTTGTATGATAACATTAATAAAAAAAAAAACTCAAATTTATTACATTAAAAATTTTAGTTCCAAAATATTCAAATGATTTCTTATTTTATTTTATTACTTTGTGCGTAAATAAATATTTAGTACCATAAAGTTCAGGAAATTTTTTTTCTTGATAGCGTTGTAATGCGTGGGTCTATTTTAAAAGTAATGACGTCTAATATTATCTCAAAGGTACAGTAACGGAATGTTTGTAAAAAAACAAACTTGTTAAGAATTTTTTGCTGTAATTTTGAAATGCAAAGATTTGCTTAACAAACTGTGGCATGTATATTTTTTGCTACAGCTAGAATGTAGCACTTTATTTATATCTAAATATTCATACATACTTTCTTAAGTTCATAAATGGTACAATTCCTATATAAAATACGGTGTGAAAATATGACTAAACTTCAAAAATATAGAACAAGTCGCCTTTAATAATGTATATACTCTCTTATTTCCACATCCGCCAAAACTTCAAATAGGACTCTTGTGTTGATTGATGGTAGTTGACCCGTTTGTTATTTCTCGATGGTGAAACGGATCTTGACCTTTTGAGTGGGGCTTTACAGTTTCTCCGGAAGTGGCTGCTCTTGCCACAGTTAAATCATTTTAATTTTGTTTTCTGCTCAGCTAGAAGTCTCTTGACCACCTCCTCTCTTTTGTTGATTTCATCATTCTCTGCCACAACTTCCATATTACGCACCTTGTGTATTTGTGGCTGTGATATCGTGCGAGCAGTCTCCTTCGCTAGTGCGAACATCACAGTATCTGTAAAGGTTGTCTTTTGTGTAACACATACAGCTAGCTTAACATCCGGGTCTCGTATGCCGTTAACGAAGGCTTCGGTCTTGAGATGGTCTACTAGTGGATGATTTTACCCTGGATAGGTAAGCTGCACCAACCTTTCGACTTCTGTTGCAAAGGCTTGAAGCAGTTTTCTCGAAATTTTATATTTTTGTCTCCATACCATCTACCCTTTTCTTACCGTCGCATATATTTCACGTAATTGTTCAGTTGTTTCTTCATATTTGTGTTGTTTAGTAATTTCTCGTATCCAGTAAAAGTTTCCTCAAGCTTTGTTTCATATTTTGCTCTAGAAGTTTCCGAAAGTTGTTCATTATCAGCTCTAGAAGTTTCTTTTACCTACGCCAGAAGTTTTTCGTTATCAGCTCTATATGTTTCTCGTACTTCAGCCAAAAACATTTTGCTCTGAACCCGCATTTTTTTCCATCATAGCAGCCAACAGTAAATTAACGTCTATACTAGTTGTTGTTGTAGGGGCACTCATCTCAGGATCATTCTCGTCTCCTCTCACAGACGTTTTCGTCTTGTTACTGGTTGCCGAGAGCTCTAATTTATTTAATTCCCGTTTGAGTCTCTCCGCTTTTAATTCTTGGAATTTCATTTTTGAATTGAATTATTAATTAATTTTTTTTCGTTTATTGTTTAATTATTTTATTCTATGTACGCAATCCTACTTCTGACACCAATGTTACGTTTTAATCTTTTTAAAACGTTTGAGTTCGCTTAAATTGCGCTAAAATAAAATAAACACCGCTTTATTTGTGTTACAGTTTTATTTATTTTACTACACAATAACTTTTATACTATTTGTCTTAATGCAACACTTAATATTCGTTTATACAACACTTTTATTTCCACTTTAACATGTCTTTATCTTACGACAGCCAAACAATAACTGACGTGTAGGTAAAGCAGCCCTTTTTATACCTAATTGCCTACAGTTTGGAAGGTTCAGGAAATATCTACCATTTTCTATTTCCATATCCGTTAATTCAAATGTAACGTAAAGATGGTCGATGTGGCAGTGCAGCCAAATTGACAGGGTGACACGAAAATATACCAAAATTCCATGATGCAGTGTTGTATTTTTATTTTCGTAACAATATGTAAACTCTCACTTCGTAATTAGAAAAGAAAAATATTTTTATCAGCCGACTTATAAAAAGCGTGACTATTCAACTATAGTGCTGCCAAATTATTTTGAGTTTTTCAAATAACATTATTTTTTACAAATAACATTGAATCTGTTTCTAAGCCTAATAATAGTTAGGATACCTGGTACATCTGACTAGGAAGAGCTATATATCAGAAGATAGATTGTCTGATGAACTTTCGGTTTATTTCAGGACACAAGTTGGAAGACTAAACGAAAATCGGTCAAAAATTTGGAATGACTATAAAAAGCAGTTTCAAACACTATATAAAATCGCATTTAAATATCTAATAACGGTGGGAACATCGGTTCCGACAAAGAGAGTATTATCGCATTGGACGCAAGTGATGTCTCAGCAAAGAGTTGAATAGCAAAAGATTATTATAATTATCATTATAATCATTATTATCATTATCATTATTATCATTATTATCTTTATTATCATTATTATCATTATTATCATTATTATCATTATCATTATCATTATCATTATCATTATCATTATCATTATCATTATCATTATCATTATCATTATCATTATCATTATCATTATCATTATCATTATCATTATCATTATCATTATCATTATCATTATCATTATCATTATCATTATCATTATCATTATCATTATCATTATCATTATCATTATCATTATCATTATCATTATCATTATCATTATCATTATCATTATCATTATCATTATCATTATCATTATCATTATCATTATCATTATCATTATCATTATCATTATCATTATCATTATCATTATCATTATCATTATCATTATCATTATCATTATCATTATCATTATCATTATCATTATCATTATCATTATCATTATCATTATCATTATCATTATCATTATCATTATCATTATCATTATCATTATCATTATCATTATCATTATCATTATCATTATCATTATCATTATCATTATCATTATCATTATCATTATCATTATCATTATCATTATCATTATCATTATCATTATCATTATCATTATCATTATCATTATCATTATCATTATCATTATCATTATCATTATCATTATCATTATCATTATCATTATCATTATCATTATCATTATCATTATCATTATCATTATCATTATCATTATCATTATCATTATCATTATCATTATCATTATCATTATCATTATCATTATCATTATCATTATCATTATCATTATCATTATCATTATCATTATCATTATCATTATCATTATCATTATCATTATCATTATCATTATCATTATCATTATCATTATCATTATCATTATCATTATCATTATCATTATCATTATCATTATCATTATCATTATCATTATCATTATCATTATCATTATCATTATCATTATCATTATCATTATCATTATCATTATCATTATCATTATCATTATCATTATCATTATCATTATCATTATCATTATCATTATCATTATCATTATCATTATCATTATCATTATCATTATCATTATCATTATCATTATCATTATCATTATCATTATCATTATCATTATCATTATCATTATCATTATCATTATCATTATCATTATCATTATCATTATCATTATCATTATCATTATCATTATCATTATCATTATCATTATCATTATCATTATCATTATCATTATCATTATCATTATCATTATCATTATCATTATCATTATCATTATCATTATCATTATCATTATCATTATCATTATCATTATCATTATCATTATCATTATCATTATCATTATCATTATCATTATCATTATCATTATCATTATCATTATCATTATCATTATCATTATCATTATCATTATCATTATCATTATCATTATCATTATCATTATCATTATCATTATCATTATCATTATCATTATCATTATCATTATCATTATCATTATCATTATCATTATCATTATCATTATCATTATCATTATCATTATCATTATCATTATCATTATCATTATCATTATCATTATCATTATCATTATCATTATCATTATCATTATCATTATCATTATCATTATCATTATCATCATCATCATCATCATCATCATCATTATCATTATCATTATCATTATCATTATCATTATCATCATCATCATCATCATCATCATCATCATCATCATCATCATCACAAAATAAATAAATATTCTCTGATCAAATATTAACATGTTTTATAAAATTAACTGTCACCTTTCTAACAATATTTGTATTAGTTTCATTCTTGATATCATTTGGCATCATGTTCTAGAGGCGCAATGCTTTAAACACATAGACGACGGCATACTACCCACTACAAGCTACAAAAAATGAAATACACATGTTCATATGAAAACAATTATTTTAGCAGCAACATAACTACACGGCTACATGACTGCTATTGTAGCCAACTTAGGTTCATATCAATTTTTTTTTTTTTTTTTGGCTACAAAATTTAAAAAATGTTAAAATATATATAAAATTTAAATGCTTAAAAGTATTAATAATCAAAAAGTGTTAAAAAAATAATGTATTTGTTCGCGCGTTATAATAATCCTCTATACTAAACGGCTGAACCGATTTTCTTCAAATTTGTACAGTATCATTCTGTGTCTGTAATGATTTTATTGCAGAAAGCATACCGGACAAAAGCTATATACATACACATACATCTTATATATTTAATTGAATGTTTTAGTTTGAAGACTAAAAAAGCAGAACCGATTAACTTGAAATATTTACAAAGACCTTCTGGAAGTTTAAACTTGAACCGGATCGGGCTAAAATATGGAAAAAGAGTGAAAATTATTATATGATTATTTTATAATTATAACTAAGATAATTGTTAAAGAAAATTACAAAAACAAGAGTAGCGAAACACACCGGGTCTTAGCTAGTAAAAATATCAAGAAAGTAATGCGTATTGAAAGAAGTAGCTGCAATTGTAATTTTAAATTTTATTTATCGAAACGATTTTTTTTTTTTTTGATCAGCTGCTTATTATGATGTCGTTTCCAATATATTTAAGTAGCTGACTACACGACTACCATTGCCGTTAGTAGCATTTTTAGTCGTGTATCCTGCCATTGTCTATGTGCTTATAGCATAATCCCTTACTAAGTAACGACTTCTTCATTGCACTTGAGTGTGCTCTTTGTAGTCTAAAATCTAAAGCATTTGTGAGGTTGTAAGACTGAACTTCACCAACATATCTTGTTTGCTAAGTCAGGTAATCTGGTGCATATCCCATTTTCATTTTCTGAACAAAAAATACTGTATTTAGTTGCAGTCTCTGTTTTACACTCAGCCATTTCAATATGTCTAACATATATCTATTAAAAGTGAAACGGTTACATTTTAAAATTGAACGCATAGCCTTATTTTGTAGTTTTGCAGTCTATTTATCTGCTGGTTTGAACAGCACGTGAATAAAATTGTTGAACAATATTCAAAATGTGGTTTCACAATTGTGTTATAAATGTTTATTGCCGTTAATACTGAGACTTTGTTTCTTACTCCTTTGAAAACCCTTTTTTTGCATTTATGTATATTAAATGTTTTATTTAAAATTTAGACGTTCATCTATTAAGAAACCAAAATATTTAATTTTATTTACTTTTACTATAATCATTTATATTATATTTATTCATTATTTATCTTGTATAGTTTATCCGTATTCATGTTAATTTCCATTAATTTAGTCTGTTTTTCATTCAATTTTAATTTGTTCATTTTCAGTCATTTATTTATATTATCAATATCAATCTCTAAGTTCTCACAACACAATTCCTCAGTCGCCGCTTTAGTAAAAATCAATGCTTCATCAGCCTAGAGTACAAACTCACATTTAACCAATACATTTTCCATAACATTTATACATAAGATAAAAAGAAGAGTTCTTAAAACTGAGCCTTGAGGTACACCAAAATCATTTGAAATTGCGTTAGAGATTATATTATTTACATTCGTAAATTGTCGACGGTTCGTTAGATAAGATTTAAACCATTTTAGTTCTGTATCTATAATTCCGTATTTATATAGTTTTTTCAACAATATATCTCTATCTTTGAATTCTAGAAAAATCGCCAATATTTTATTATCCTTTTTTTTACTCTTCCATATATTTTCAACATAATTTACAGCTGTTTCGCAAGAGTAGAGCTTCCTGAATCCCGATTGATATTTTGACGAGAAGTAATATTGTTCTATGTAGTTTTCAAGTTGATTTTTTACTATTATTTCAACGACTTTTTCACAAATTTATAAAGTATTAATTGGTCGATACTCCTCACATTTTACTGTATTCTTGACTTTTTCAATTGGGAAGATCATCAACTCTTTCCAATTGTTTGGAAATACCCCTGTCATTAGAGATTTGTTTATAAAATTTAATATAATAATGCCTACTACTCCCCAATTGTCCAGTATTATGTTGCTCGATATTTTTGTGTAGTCTGGTTTCTTCTTAATACTTTTAAAAATAGTCCTTAGATTCTGTAGATTTATTGCACGAAATTTGAAATGATAGTCAATCAAAGGTATCTGATTTTCAATTGAAGATCTAATTTCCCTAATACTATTTACAAAATAATTATTAAAATTTATGACTTTTTGCAGATTTTCCTTATATTCTATATTTTTATATATTACAGTTTTTTTTTTACATTTTTGGGTGTCCTTAGCACAATTTCCTCAATATTGCACCACATTTCTTTCTGGTTACAAGCATTATTTACTTTATTGGCTTTGTATTTATATTTCTCGTTTTAAATTTTTAGTTTACATATTTCTTATATATATTTCTTATACTTATCCAAGCTTCACTTGAGTTTACATTGACTGCATTCTGATACTTAAAACCATGTTCCCTTTTCAATAATCTTTGTTCATTACTAAACCATATTTTATTGTTTCTTTCATTTATCTTTTTCCTAGACGTGAACTTTTTTATTGTGCACTCCAGGCGGCGATCAAAGTTTAATACATCCACATTTAGATCATTTGTTTCATTACCATTTAATATTGCACTTAATTCATTTCCGAATCTGTTCTTATTATGTCTAAAAAAGTCTATTTCTTTAAATCGATTTTTTTTCACTTTCAATAAAAATGTCTATGGCATCATGGTCGGATATTTTACTTTTTACCGTAATCCTACTATATGGTCCGCCATCTAACGTTTTTTTTTTCAACTAGTGCTTATTTCGTGAATGGTAACACTTAGCTCATGTCTGATTTGACAGATAATTAGTTTTATCCTTCCGCTGAACGAATATAGTTGTGTACACGCTTGAACAACGCTGGGAAACTGGGCCTGCGATCCACTTACAGAAGATGCCGATTTTGCCAAAAAAAAAAAATCATCTTTTCAGATGAAGCTCAGTTTGATCTTGGCGAGTATGTAAACAAGCAAAATTGTCGCATTTGGGGCACAGAAAACCCTCACGCATACATTGAAAAGCCGATACACCCAAGACGAGTAACTGTTTGGTGTGGAATTTGGTCCAGTCAATGGCGATCGTTATCGGGCCATGTTGAACGAATTTTTGTTCACAAAAATTTAAGAGGAGGATATAAGCAACATTTGGTTTCAACAGGACGGCGCTACATGCCACACAGCCGAAGCTATACTCGATGTTTTACGTCCTGTTTTTGAAGATCCCATTATCAGCCGCAGAGCTGATGTCGTTTGGCCACCTCGAAGCTTCGATTTGACACTGTGGGGTGCCGTCAAAGATAAGTGTTACGCCAACAAGCCAGAGACAATTGACGCTTTAAAGGACAATATTCGTGAAGCCATTGGTGAAATACAGCTGCACACAATCGATAATGTGCTTGAAAATTGGACCGATCGTGTAGGCTACCGCATGGCCAGCCGAGGCAGCCATTTGAATTAAATTATTTTCCATTATTAATCGGAAGGATTGTACTTTCAAATAAAAAAAGAAATTTGAGAAAATATTCAGTAGTGTTTTTTTATAGCATTTTCAAAAAAAAAAAAAAAAAATTGTTTGGCGGACCCTATATTATCTATATATATGGTATATATAAAAATGGATTGTGGCTTGTTCGGATGCATAAAACTCGAAAACGGCTGGAGCAAATTGAATACTTCCTTCTGCGATTTTGTCGTAATTGCCACGCGAAGGTTTAGGGAAAGAGAAAAGTCTAAAATACTCAACCGGTGGCGATATGGGCAGTCAATCCTTTATCGCTGCTCCTGTTAAAGGTATTTGAATAAAATTTGGTACGTCGATGCAGTGCACATATTTTAAGTTGTGCAACAAATATGAACATGATTGGATAAGTGACTATGGTACATCCCACATAAAGATTAATTTTTTTATATCTTAAGAACGGTTAGAGTGGATGTTTCTGAATTTGGCCTAAGTGACTTCGTACTTAATACAAATCATCAGTCAAGTAGGCGAAGTCGGATAAATATGCATGGTAGCTCCCGTACAAAGTAAATATTGATTTTCGTATTTCTTATAGTAAGTATATAAATTTCGTTTAAATAACTTTTTGGACATGACGCAACACCAGTCAATAACTGGGCGAAATTAAATAAGTGGGAGAGGCACCTCACATGCGTACTAAATAAGAAATTTTGCATGTGTAATGGTAAAGTTAAAGCATCGTTATCTATCCCCATCAGCCAAAAAGCATGAGTTTGGATAAGCGGGTATTGCATAACATACATATAGATTTACGGGCAACGCCGAATGGGTTAAACTAGTTTAGTATATAATTCAATTTTTGTAATAATAACAATAATAATAATAATAATAATAATAATAATAATAATAATAATAATAATAATAATAATAATAATAATAATAATAATAATAATAATAATAATAATAATAATAATAATAATAATAATAATAATAATAATAATAATAATAATAATAATAATAATAATAATAATAATAATAATAATAATAATAATAATAATAATAATAATAATAATAATAATAATAATAATAATAATAATAATAATAATAATAATAATAATAATAATAATAATAATAATAATAATAATAATAATAATAATAATAATAATAATAATAATAATAATAATAATAATAATAATAATAATAATAATAATAATAATAATAATAATAATAATAATAATAATAATAATAATAATAATAATAATAATAATAATAATAATAATAATAATAATAATAATAATAATAATAATAATAATAATAATAATAATAATAATAATAATAATAATAATAATAATAATAATAATAATAATAATAATAATAATAATAATAATAATAATAATAATAATAATAATAATAATAATAATAATAATAATAATAATAATAATAATAATAATAATAATATAATAATAATAATAATAC
>JAKWBJ010000397.1:87500-95633 GCA_023159175.1 Wohlfahrtia magnifica | reverse complement strand
CTTTTTTCTTCAGATTCATCCGATTTAAGGGCTTCAGTTATTGTAGATGGATTTTCTTTTAATACGTTTAACATTTGTGGCCCGTCGTCAGTCACATATACCTTTCTTGGCCTTCCCCTACTTCCCGTACGAACATGCTTTGGCCTACCTCTTTTTCGTTTGCTAGCAACATGGATAGATTCTTCACTTACGGTTTCACTACCAGATGGATTCAACAGTTTTTCATTTTGTCTCTTAGTTTCACTATCAGATGCAACACAAGATGGATTAAATGTATCTTTATTTTCTATATTTTCGGAGAATTCTACTTCCCCATCAATACTGTTATCAGCTTCAGTGTTGTTTTCGCAAGGTATTTTTTGAAGAGTTTGCACCCAAATACTGCTTAAAAGCATTAATGTTTAGCACCTCATCCTCATTATAGTTTTCTAATAACTTCTCAAAAGATTCTTCAAAAAATATTACGTCACACGCCACAACTATTTGCCTCGTTTTAGGATTGTATGAGTGATAACCTTTAGTGTTAGACTGATACCCTACGTACTTAATTTTATCACCTTTGGGCATTAATTTGTTACTTCTTGGTCTTATTCCTTTATTTAAAACAACAGCATCACAACCAAATATTTTGAAATAATTTACTGATTCTCGCTTATTATACCATATCTGATAAGGTGTAATTTCACCTGAAACTTTCGTCGGAGATCGATTTCTTAAAAATGCAGCAGTATTTACTGCCTCAGCCTACAGGCTTTGTGGTAATCCCGACTGCTGCAGCATACATCGTGCCATTTCTTCCAGAGTCCTATTTGCTCTTTCGGCCACACCATTTTGCTGAGGCGAATAACTAACTGTGGTTTGGTGGACTATACCATTTTTGTCAAAATATTCTTTAAATTTTAAATTTACATACTCCTTTCCATTATCACTCCTAATGCTGTTAATTATGCGGCCAGCCTACTTCTCCGCAGTCGCAGCAAAATTTGTGAATGCATTGTAAGCATCACTCTTGTCCTTTAAAATATATATAAAAGCATAGCGAGAAAAATCGTCAATAAAACTTATGAAATAAGAAGAACCACCTACTGCTTTAACTCCAATAGGACCACATAAGTCGGTGTGAACCAGCTGCAAAACATCAGTTGTTTGTACACTTTGATAAGTTTTATAAGGTTTGGCCGAAATTTTATTTAAAACATATACAAAACAATCAATATTGTTGGTGCCTTTTATATTTAATCCATTTACCATATTCTTTGCTGATTTGTTTAAATCATTAAAATTTATATGACCGTATCTTTCATGCGACTTTCTTATTATTTTTTCCTCACAAATATAGTTAATATTTTCAATTTTCTTTATAACTTTTAAATTCGCAATAAATACTTCTTTTCTTAACCTTGCTGTCAGAACATTTTGCTTCTGTTTACTTAACATAACAACTCTACTCGTTTCAAAATATACTGAGTGACCAGCTCTTAACATTTTGTTTATTGAAATAAAATTTGAGTAAGGTTTTGGTACATACCATACATTTTGCAAAATCATCTTACAGAATTCTGTTTTTACATTAATTTCGCCAATTCAATGTGCAAAGATGATCTCACCAGATGCTAAACTTTCTGTTGTTTACATTGTTTCAAAATTAAAAAATATTCTTTTGTTCGATTTTCATGTAAACAACATGCTAAAACATTATCAGCTCTCTCTATGTCTCTGCACTGCGATCGAATGTGACCTTTCCTTCCACAGCGATAACACCTTACATTATTAACATTAAATTCTTTCTCGTGTGTTTGTTTAACATTTTTAGGGCGAATTGGTGGTTGCTTATTGATTGTTGTTTTTGTTTCCTTGCCTTAATTCTTCTTCATATATCTTTGCTATTAATTTATCGTATGTTGGTAAACTGTCTCTACTTTCTATAGCAACAACAAAGCTTTCCATTTCGTCTGGGAGACAACATAACAACAAAATAGACAGTAAAACGTCATTTAACTGGATTCCTATTTCTTTTAATTCATCAACGGTCGAACAAAAATCATTTACTTGTGAAGCAAATTTCTGATTTGCATTTATTTTGAATCTGGCGAGTTTTTTAAACAAATTTACCTTTCTTGCGGCTGTATTCGCATTGTACAAAAAACTTAAAGTATTCCAAGCACTTTTTCCGGTAGTACAACTCTTTATATGAATTAATTCACTTGGCTTGACACATAATGTAATTTGCTGCAAGGGCTTTTGAGTCACTTATCAGCCATTTATTTTTATATGTTTCTTTTACTGGTTCCTCCTCCTCGACTGCATTCCAGAGTTGTATGCATTTGGATTGAAACAAGGTTGCATATTTTGCTCACATGTTTTGTAGACCAGTGTAATTTTAAATAAAAATTTAAAAAATTAATAAAATGATTAAATTTGTTTATCTCAATATTCGAAAAAAAATTTTAAAACTCAGGAAAATTGGACATCGCAAACAACCTCGAATTCTATCAAGATAACGATTCCAAGCACACATCAGTAGCGCGATTCCGTAACTTTTAAACATACGACATTCGCAAAGGAGTCGAAAATTTTTGTAGTTTACAGTAACGATTATGTGAATCTGTAAGTTCCTTTTAATGATAGTCGAAAACTCTTTTTTCTATATTATTAAATTGTAATTTATTGGCAAGTTAAGTTAAGTTAATGTATCACACTACAGGTGGCACTATGCTTTCATTGATCCGTAATTGTTTCCAACTTATATAAACACATTCATATGTGGAGTCCACAAACATATGTAATAAGGTCTTTGGGAGGAATTGGCGAAGGGAGTTCATCAAAAAAGGTCAACACCCTTGTTCAGCTTATCGTGTCATTATTGGAAGTATTGAACTCCATAGAGAGCTGGAAGTATGTCAAAATGAATTCTAAGACGCTTACTGACTGTTATAGATTACAAAGGATATTCAAATTATTATTGATTGGCCGATTATTGCTTTTTAAATATTCATACTTTGCTTTGTCCGATTATGTGGTGACTAAAAAATTGAGTTAGTTTTGTTTTTGTATTGAAAGTTATGTTTCTTATTGAAAATTCAGAAAGATACTTATCTGAAGTTAAATAAGAGGACATCTATGATAACTGAGTAATTGTAATATCAGTAATTGCGTATTTTATATAGCCCTTTCGGGTTTTCCTTTTTTGTTTTCGACTTTTTTCGACCTTTTTGTTTCACTTTATAAGCCTACATAATTATTAACACAGTGTGAAATTAAAATACCTATCAAATGATACTACTTTTCCAATAGGCGCTGTCGAGTGGAACAAGGATCAGTTTTTGGAATTCTCAAAACATCTTCAAAATCTCGAGTTACGAGTAAAACAACCGGTTTTTCAGACCTTCGTGTAAATACAAAATAATATGGCAAAGAAAGCATTTTATTCAGCTTTATACACCTTTATTAAACTAGGTTCGGGATATACCTTATTGCTCATAGTACCTAGAGTTAATTTTAATTACTTATACAAATTTATCATACAAAGTAAATTAAATAATAAACTATATATAAGTATGAAGTAATGTTTTTCTAAATATTACAAACCTTAGAGGCACGATCGCTTTCTGAATCATAACAATGTACTGGCCTCACTAATCGAACTATTTTTTCATTAATTTTTCTTTCCAAAAATTGCGCCGAAAAGTGACTATGCCATATAGCATAGAATAACGTAAGGTTTAATTAGCAATTTCATAAAATTTTCATGTCAAAACTCATATGATTGATTAAAAAAAAAACCAATCCGAACCACAATCAAGATATCAAGAATGCTACTCCAGATTACAGTGCGTAATGCTTACTTTGCAAAGAACTTTTTAACTGTTAACTATAATCGCACCAGCCCGCATCAATGTAATACATGCCTAATAATACATGTTTCTCATATGTAAAAGGAGTGCCCTATATCAAAAACCACCATTCCTTTAGGAATAATTCTCAACTGCTCTACATTAATTCGACTGTTAGAGATTCGACAGTCACCCAGCAAGCATAATATTTTCAATATCTATCCAATTCATTGTATTTCTGTTGTCACTTTTTTCAACGCTTTTATCTACTTAATAATTCTGCGACATTAGTTTTGTTTGCGCAACCCCAATTTTAACAATAAATAAAATTAGAAATATGTAATCAAATATTTTTTTAATGAAAAAATTGATATATTGCTTAAAAATACGAGACGAGTTTGTTATGAGTTTGTAGATTGCAGTTAAAATAAAATAAATCTTGTGTTTAGTTTTTAATTAAAATCCTTTATTTACACAGTTGTGTGCACCACTGCATGTAACCTTTTTACAAGCAATAATAATTTATATTATTGATTACTCTTTCTTTTTACAACTTTGTAAACAACAATAACTACTCGACAGATTTTTCTACTAAAAACCTTCCAACCTGATCGTATTTTCAATTTAGGTTCTATCACAACCTCTTCAACGAGAGTTTAACCACACTAAACTCTCTCTACACTGAGTTGAAACCAATAACACGTTCGCTGAGTTTACACCAAATAAACTGATTGTTGTTCGCATCGATGTGCTTTTTATATGTCTGAGTAAACAACACTTCGAGAACTCTTGAACCTTTCGATATTTCAGGTAGATTCCATTTCTTTCCTTTATTTTCATTTTTAGTTCTTATGTAGCTATGCGAATGTAAACATCTACTTCTTTCAGCTCTTAATATTTGTCGTTGTTTTTTATTGTCTGTTACTTGTTTTCTTTTCTGCCTAATTATTGCTGTTGCCGTTCTATTTTTATTTACTTTATTTTTGGCAATGTTTGCTGTTGTCGATTTAGTTATTTGTAAACAGCACGCATATTTGTTCTTGCAGCTTTTGTTTATTTTAGCAAGTAATAAACGCAGGGGTGCCCGACCTGATTTTTGTAACAATACGTTATACATTCTATTATTCAGTTACGGTTAATTCATATTTTAAGATTTAGTACATGCTTTACTCATAGTTATATTGGTAGCACTGTTCAAATTGATAAAACCGTAGCATATTTAATAGGGTGGTGTGTTGATAATTTATCAATTATACAACCGTAGAATTAACACCAATAAATACAATAACTTCCACAATAGTTTAGTTTATAACTTTACTGCATCTTTTTAGGCATATTCATATTCATAACAATACGGTTTTTGTTAATCACTAAGCATAAATTAAATTAAAATTAGTGTTTTTGTATTTTATTATCATTTATTTTTCTACGAAAATGTTTATATGTATAATTTTATAAAAATTTATACAATACAATGTATTAGTAATGTATGACATTGTTATTGTAGTTTCGACTATGAATTATATTTATTTTCTGCTGTTATTTTGCAAATTATCAGGGAAACCAGAAATATGCAATTACATGTATTTTTTCACGCAATCGATTAAGTCGGATGTGAGATATTTATCCATTTCATGAATTTTGGCATTAATATGATATGATATGATATGATATGATATATTTTTGCATATTTTGCTCATAACAGCATTTTTTCCATATATCAGTTTTACGACCATGTTTTCGAATTTTTTTTTATAGAATTTAAAGAACATTTTAAACATTTTTAACCGATATTTGGATTCTTTGTGCTTAAAAATATTTTTACAACGAAAACAAAATTTTTGTTTTAAACTTTGATCAAGTCATGGCATTTTTGAATTATAGTTCAACTGAAATTTATTGCGTCATCTAAATCTCAATTAAGTTTATTACCACTTACTCGGATCTAAAACAATTTTTTGAAGAATGTACAAACTATGAAGTGCGGTCAGAAAGTGTTCAAAATATGTTTGTATGCCAAAAATATTTACTAAAAATGCTTAGATGACATACGCAAATGCATTAAAGACAATGTAGCAAAGAAGCATCAACTAAAAATTCCTAATTAACACAGTTGTTTTGGACAACGTCAATCACTTCACAATTGCATAACTTTTTGATAATTCGTTAAGGATATTGGACGTAAATTTAAATAAAAGTCTGATTTTGTTACAGTCACTGCACCGTATATGCTAATGGCTTCCAAAGCCATAAAGGTGTTTTTCCTTAAACTAACGTTACATGCATTACTCATGGACTGCATCGTTTATGTGAACGTATAGAGATCAATACGAAATATAAACCAAGTCACTGTAAATGTAAGGAAAGCTCCAAATAGAGTTGAAATTTTAAAAGAAATGTATCCAGATCTTCCATTGCTGCTCGTTGGGAACTTGGCTTGCGGCCATCAATTACCACGCTTACAATTATGAAAAGATCTTAGACTTCTAAGGTTATAACTAAAAATTATAAATGTAAAAAGTGAAGTATTTTTATTGCTGCAATCATCGGTTTCATTTAAAAGTTACTTTAAAAACTGCAAATCAGAGGACTAAGATTAGTTGAGCAGTATGCCATATTAGCTGAGATGGTTTAGAATATTGGCAGGATAAAAAATTGTAATATAAAACTCAATATTAAGACTGATTTAAAAAATAATATAACAAAAGATCTTAGTGCATCTTCTTCAAATTAAGTTCTAAAATACGTAGATAATGAATTGTTATCTTTTAAATATATAATCCTGAACAGACCCATATATTACAAATATAATGTCTCCTGTTAAACATTAATTGTAATTGGACCAATCCAACCTTCACTTACAGTCTTAATCATCGTTGTGTAAATGTAAATAGGAATTGAATACAGTCTCTTAGGATGGGCTGCACTTACATTGTCATCGGTCTCAAACCGAAGATGAACTTTACTGGGAATTTATTATGTAAAGCATAGTACACTGTTCGGATTTTTGAAAAATATTGTGCGGAATTTATTTTTTCACACGAAAAATTGTACATACATCAAGTGTAGTCACATAGCGAAGTTTCCAAATTGGTCGCTTTTATGCCTTAAAATATCCTCATGGTTTTACTGTTGTAAACAAAAACCATATGTTCTCTCCGACAACGTAGCAAGTAATATTCAGTAGGGACATAAACATTGTTACACATAAAAATAATGAATATTTGTAGAAAATTATTGTTTATTTATTTATTGAAGTTTTGCCATTTCACCATAAAGAGACTAACTAACGAACAAAGTTTGCTAACCATTGAATTTTATTATCAAAATTCTGGCTGTGTGAGAAATATACTTCGTAAATTACGTCCATTTTAGGGGAGGAGCTCATTTTTGGCTCAACGGGTACGTCAACAAATGTATTGTCGAATTTGGTGTGAAGAACAGCCAGAGAAAGTTCAAGAGCTGACAATGCATCCCAAAATATGCTCTGCTTGGTGTTGTTTGTGGGTCGGCGGCATCATTAAAGCATACTTCTTCATGAACGATGTAAGTCGCAAAGTTACAGTTAATGGAACAAGATAAGATGCAATGAGTACCGACTTTTTTGTCCAAAATGGAAGAATTGAACTTGGTTGACAGGTGGTTTCACGGTATGCGATACCACAAAATAATTGAGAGGCGAATCATCAATTAATCTTACGTTTGGGAGATCATATCGACCCTTTTCAGCAAAATTATTTTATGTTAAAAAAAAAAGAAAATTTAAAGGAGAGCGTTTTTTCTAAATTTCTTTGATTTTCAATACCAAACTTTAAATGCCTACAATAATCGATATGCTAAAATAAACTGAAAACGTTATTTTTTGAAAAGCTTGTATATTCAGAAATATTTAGGTTTTTTTGGCACATATGATATGTTTGTTGAGGTACTTACGATTATTTAATAAGGCTTTTGAAATTTTTATTCAAGGTATATTGGAAATATAAAGCCTAAAATATATTTTAACATAAAATTGGTTTTTGGTAAAATATGTTCAAAATAATTTAATCTTTGTCATCTGTTTTGTTATTTTCTCTTATTTTCAAAGAATGCTCGTTGGGGCAGTCCGAACAAAATTTTTGGAAAAGACCAGTTTTAAAAATAAGAACTGAGGAGAAAATAGTTACACTTTTCTTGATTGAACTGCATTTTTTTATTATTTCGCGTTTGACAAAGGGCGGGGCCCTCAAAGTACTAACTTTAAACTAAAAAAATATTTATCAAATTTATCTTTTTATTTCACCAACTTTGAACGGTTATA
>JAKWBJ010000397.1:0-77500 GCA_023159175.1 Wohlfahrtia magnifica | reverse complement strand
ATTTGAAGGATTTAAACAAAGAAGTTTCATCTATTTTAAGAGTCACGACAAGATCTATGACTAAAGAAAAGAAAACCAGTAACCCAGTGGTAAATCAGCAAATTACAAATAAAAATAATGACGTTAAAAGATATTATAAATTAAAGATTTTATCTAACAGGTGTTATATCAAAAAAGGAAAATCTATATATGCTAGCATAAAAGTAAATGATTTGTTTATTAAAGGGAATTTTGACTTAATACAATTTTTCCCTAGGCGTGAACGAGGCGTGAACTGAGAAAATTTTCGAATTTATCTCGATTAAAAAGTTTAAAGAAATGGGCAATAAAGAACTAAATAAAATTAAGATAGCTAGGTAAACCAGATTGATAACAAGAATACCAAGGTAATTCTTGAAATAATGCAGAAATTCCATGATGATCCCATAGCAGGAGGACATTGTGGGATATATAGAACACTGAAAAGATCAGAAGATACTATTACTGGAGGAACATGACAAAAGACATAGCAAGGTATGTAAAAACTGGCCATAAATATCAACTGGCTAAAACGGAAAAGCATATTAAAAGTCCAATGACCATAACTGAAACATCAGATAAGGCCTTTGATACGGTGTATGTATTTTATGTATTGGATCATTTCCAATACATTCAAATTATGGAAATGAATATGCAGTCACAATGATATGTGATTTAACTAAATACTTGGTAGCAATACCAATAAGTGATGAATCGGCTAAGACAATCGTAAAAGCGATATTTGATAATTTTGTGCATGTATACGATCCAATGAAGGCGTTCATTTCTGATATGGGCACGGAATATAAGAACTCAATATTGACAGAGCTATGCAACCTATTGAAAATAGATAAACTGACATCAACAGCACATCATCACCAGACACTAAGTACAGTAAAAAGAAGTCACAGAACTTTCAATGAGTACGTACGAAACTACATATCAATAGACAAAGATGACTAAGATGAATGGCTTAAATATTTCACATATTGCTTCAATACTACTCCATCAGCAGTACATAATTACTGTCCACATGAGTAAGTATTTGGAAAAATGCCAAATAATTTTATACAATTTCACAAAGTAGACAGAGTTGTGCCTCTTTATAATGTAAATAATTATGCTAAGGAAACCAAATTTAGATTAGAAGTAGCGAAAAATAGAGCTAAAAACTTATTAGATATAAATAAAGTTAGACAGAAAATCAATTATGATAAAACAATATTAGATTATAACTTTAAAATAGGAGATTTAGTTTTACTCAAAAATGAAGCAAGGCATAAGTTAGAAACATCTTATAAAGGGCCATATAAGATTAAGAATATAAATTTAAGAAATAATGTAACCATAGTTGATAAGAAAACAAATAAAGAACAAATAGTTCATAAAAATAGACTTAAATTATATAAAATTATACAATAAACATAAAACAATTAATTAAACTCTTAGATAACATATAACATGCATAATTACATAAATATTTTAATTGCTTTATTCTTATATTGTAAAATGCGAAACTTGCACTTGAAAAATCAAAACAATAGAAAAATAAGGAATAATGTCCCTAGAACACAAATGTTAGATGAAAATTCTTGTAAAAAAGGGAGGTGTAGCATAGTACGACTTTTGTGACGTACTGTATAATACCCACCCAATATGCAGCACAATATTTGAAAATAAAATATCAAGTATCAATGTTGTTGACCGCCGCATTAAGGGCACATTGCATAAATATTTCGCTGGCCTTTACATGTTGTTGTTCTTGCGCCGGCACGCTTACGTTTATACTGAGTCATGTGCAGGGATCACATTACTTTTAATATAGGTTAATGATAATTAAATAGTTTAATGATAATTAAATAATTTAATGATAATTAAATAATTTAATGATAATTAAATAATTTAATGATAATTAAATAATTTAATGATAATTAAATAGAAGTAGAATGTAATGGCAATTAATAATGCGCACACAAAAACCTATAGAATATAAGTTAATTGTAATAATAATTAAATACCAGCACACAAACTAATAGAAAATAAGTAAATTTTAATGATCGGCTTGGGATTGTCAAGTCGGCTTAAATTTAGTATATAAGCCAGAACATTTTATAATAATAAATAGAATAATTTCAGACATCAAACCAGCTCCTAGATTGAGCTGGGGAATTATTCTTAAACAAAGAATTATAATATATTTTATTAATTATTCAATAACCTTTGTTTCTACATCATCACCGTTTTATCCACTGCGACATCTACACCAACCGCTACACTCCACTTACAAGCGATACGAATGGCTTGAGCACCCTTCCTCTCCATCTCAGCACGAGACTGGCCTTCGATCAGTTAAAATGTCAGCCCGAGCTGCCTCAACAGAGTATCCATCATGAGGTTCCAAATGAATGGACCACAGATAGACCCCCGCGGACTACCCCGAACAACCTCCATATAAACCGTTTCAAAGAATCCAACAGCACACGCCTTCCTACCCTCAAAATAGCTGCACCAGATGCCCATCTTACGACAGCCAATCTCCGATAGCCTTCGTAAGACATTGTCCCACGAAAGCCCCAAGCACATATTTCGAAGACAATTGTTTGACAGAACTCTTAACATGCATCCAAGCGTCCTTTACGCATTTGCCTTTTCTAAAACCAAACTGGTAACATGAAGTGCCCTCGCTGTAAAATTACTTTAGCCTGTACACCATGATTCTTTCCAGTACTTACCCAAATACTGACAAGAGACCGATAAGAGCGAGGATTACTCCTCAACTAAGTGATCAAGACAGTGTGGACTTACGGCATGTACCGCTAAATGCAACATCGAAATTATACAGCGCCTTTAGAATAAGGTGCTTAGTGATATGGTAGACGATATAATTTCTGTTTTTGCAACTAAAGGAGACTAAAATACCACGTAAATCCTAAGGCCATTAAACCAACCTAAACAAGAAGACTTCGAAGAATCAAACCCATTGATCCAATTACCTAATATTACTAAAATGGTTTAATAATTTTTATAAAATATTTATTTTTCTTCCTGAATTTATGTATAAACTAAATAAATATTATTGTTAGCTAATGCTAGGTGTAATTTCAATGAAATGTATATTAATTTAAGAACATTTCAATAAAAAAGTTGTTTTTCTTGCAATTTCTAAATTAGTTGTCAAAACTAAACTAAAACTAAAAATTGGAAAATAATGTCGTAAGTGAGTACTTTAATGATATATAGCTAAATGTTAATCGATTAAGTTGGAAAAATTGACGTGACCTTAAAATGAACTTATAGAATTATGACTTGGAAATTTAATAAAATGATAGCACATAATAGCCATAAAACCATAATAGTTCTCTAGGACAACCACTTACCTTCCGAATTTAATGAACTTCTGCTGCGGATATCTGCATATTAAAAAAAAACTCATTTTTCCAGGTGACTACTGCCTGCCAAATCCAGAGTTATTCAATATATGGTGAGAGAAGCACAACGGAATGATAAAAGAGCCACTATTTGTGCCCATTTCTTTTCATGCATTGCTGAAATTGATTGTTCCGAAAACTTAAAATATATAAAAGAGCAGAGCAGTCACAAATATTTTGTTCTGATATGAATACTAAATGGCACAAAAGTTGTAGCAGTTTGATAGTTTTTGAAAAACAGCATGAAGTTGAAGAAATGAAGAGTTGTGGCATTTTGAACCCATGTTTTTTAAATATAGTTGACGACTTGGAACTCGAAAATCATATTTTTTAATAAAATTCGATTTAGAGCTTAACTTTGTGACTTTTTTAAGTAGGTAAGATATATTTCTACTGTTATCTTTGAAAGTTAGTGTACACTCGAAAAAAAATTTGGTAAAAAACAGTTTAGAAAACTAGATAATCTATCAAAGATCTAAAAAAATATGGATGCGGGTACTTATAACCTTGGAAAGCAGTTTGGAACTAATTATTAGTTAATATTTTAGTCAACTTTTAAAATTTTTATTTTTTGTCCCTCCCTCCTTACTAATAGTCTTTCTTTTCTTAGGCGTGAAAAGGCCCTTTACGAGCAGCGCCTAGATCATACTTTTCCGCGGGGAAGAGCTTTTGGTCATTCATTAAAAGCCTTAGGAATAGCGGGAGTTCGGTGCCAGTCCTCATAAAGAACGACCAAGCATTCACTAACCAGGTTGAAAAGGCAAACCTTCTAGCTGAAATGTTTGCAAGTAGTTCGAACTTGCCGGAGAGTGATTAACCACTGCTCGAACTTGAAGGAGTATCAGTGACTATGCCTAGTATATTCTTCCGAGCCTGTGCAGTTAAAAAGGTTCTTGCAAATCTTGACGTTAATCCGCCTTCTGGGCCGGATGGCATTCCAGCACTGGTCCTGAAACAGTTTTATTCGACGCTTGCGCGTCCATTGCCTAATCTTTCCATTGTGTCTTATCGTGCGTGTGTATTTCCATCTTGCTGGAAGTTTGCCAATGTTACGTTAATTCCTAAAAAGGGTGAGGCTAGTAACCTTGAAATCTATCGCCCAATTGTAATTTGTTCGGCATTTTGCCGAATGGAGAGTATGATTAATCACCACCTTGTGAAATATTTAGAGCCCAACAATTTGCTGAGCAATCGCCAATATGGTTTCCGTAAAAGTCGCTCTACTGAAAGGTAGAACAGGCCCATTCATTGATTTGGTGAGAGTAAGGTTGTGTCCCTGGATATATCCAGGCGTTTGACAGAGTCTGGCACGAGGCTCTCATATCCAAACTTACGTGTTTCTTGCAGAGCTCATCCCTTTGTAGTTGACTGTACAGTGAATCGCACAACGCATTATAGGAGAATTCGTTCTTTGGTCTGTTCGTTTGGGAACAATCTTCATGCGAATGTCTTCCCCGCCACTTAAGACATGAGCAAATTTAAATCGAACGTCCATAGACACTACTCTATCTATCCTCCTTCCCACAACCTATTTTCCTAGTACCAGCACAATGCACTGCATGAGTAGGGGTTATCCCCTGAGTGTTGGTCTCAAGAGAAAAAAAGCACTCATGTCAGAAAAAAATCGCTCCCTAAGCGTTGATTGCGCTTTGAAGTTTCCTGATATCGGATGAGTTGAGCTAGATAGCTCATCATCTGCGATTGCTGTTCCATCAATTTTACAATTTTATCGTCATTCATGTTGATTCTTTTTTGATCTTTAATAATGAAAAAAATGATGTAAATGTATACGATGTTTAATTTGTAAAATTTTTCTCCAATATTCTCGTCGCCACTTTTGTTGTGCTCGTAGCACTAAGAGTAAAACACAACTTTGTAATCTAATCAAATATAATTTTACTTAAATGAAGAAATAGGACTACTACTAATGCACAATAATGTTCTATAAAATATTGTTCTATAAAATTCTATATAGTTCTTTTTATTTGGCAACTCCAATATGACGATGACGACAGATCATCAAAAGTTGTCAGAATTTACACCTAGATTGGTTTTGTCCAAAACAACTGTGTTAATTCCGAATTTGTGGTTTGATGCTTCTTGGTCACAATGTAGAACACTTACATTTGCGACAATTTTTCCAATGACATCAACTGTTTCACCTAAGCATTTTTGTTAACTCTTTTGACATACGAACATATTTTGAACGTTAAATGCTTTCTGATCGCTCTTTATAGTTTGTATGTATATTCTTCCAAAAATTATTTTAGATACTGTTAAGCGGTAATAAACTTGAGATATTGATGGCGCAATGCATTTAAATTGAAAAATTATTCAAAATGTAAAAAGAAGAAAAATTTAAATAAAGTTCGGTTTTTTATTTTGAACATTTCAAACTAAAATAAGGACTATAATTTCGAAATAAACTCTGTTTCAAGTACCGTTTCTTGTAATAAATTATCATATATAATCTAGTTTAAGTGCTGATATTAAATATTCGAAAATACTGTTCTAACTGACAAATGAGTCAGTTAACAATTTTAGTGACCCCGACGTGATCTTGTTCAGAGCACAGTTTGTTGACTAGTCCTTGCTTGGGTAGCGGATAAAAAGACAATGTTTGAGGAGCTTGTTAGAAAACAAACGGCCAAAAGCGAATGAATTGAAGCAATAATTAGAAACTACAAAAAGGTTACTCATTATTTTCAAGAGCGTCTGTGGCAAAATATTGAAGATATACAAATCCGCGAATTGTGCGACGATCCAACAAACCAAGCTTATAATATACAACGCTTCATATCACTGAAATCCAATTTAAGAAAAATTATGAAGAAGGTCACCAGCAACTCCGCTGCACCACAATCATTAGAGTTCGGTCATCGTCAAGCGGAGGCCATTCCATTCCAAACCCAAGGTTGATGGGAATCAGTTTAAATGGAAGGAATTTCATGATTCGCATTTCACACTGGTTGTAAACCAGCCGATGACAGGAGTTCAAAAAATTTGGTATTTTAACACTTGGTAGGAGAGGTAGCGAACTTATTAAAACATTTTACTGCAACGGAAGAAAATTCTGAATTTTAAAGCTGCGATGGTCGCTACAACAACAAACGACTACTTGTCAGCAAATTAGTTGGTGGTCCAAATGATAAAACAGAACTTCAGGACAAGACTGAAGAGTGTCTTTTAGCGCTACAGAATCTCCAAATTGATACATCATCATGTGACCCACTTTTGTTACATCTATTACTGAAAAGGTTAGATCAAGCGTCTGCGCTATAAGTAATCTCTATCACAACCACGAGAAGTTCGAACAGTTAAGGAATGTAGTCGATGTAGGCAATAGAGCCAAAAAGAAACGTTCAAATTTACAACCAAAGATTTGCACTTCAGTGGTAACTCCGGAACGAACCGAATACTCTTCGGCCAAAGATTACCACCTCAGCACCAGCTGTACTCTCCGGTCAAATTTTTCCCAGGTGAGCAAATTTAATTATACCCAGTATTGAACAAAATCCATGGCCCCCTGGTACTGTTTAGTTTGCCATGAACAGATAAGAAGGAATGCTAACTCTGTCATATGCACTACTTGCGAGAACTGGTGTCATATCAGGATTTGTTCGGGACTCAAGAGCCACCGGGACTGGAGTTCTGCCTTCGTCACACCTTGCTGTCGTCGGAATCATTTGCTAGACACCCGGACAAATACCATTACTTCTCCCATAAATTCCAACCACGGCAGACGTTCGACATGGGTATGTTCTACATGTAGGACGGAAATCATGCTAATATGACATCAGTTCGCTGCAATGGTTGCAACAACTGGTGTCATATGAGATGTATAACCTTCGATCGCATAAAGACTGGAATCATGACTTTGTGACCGAATGCTATTCGTCAGTGGTTATCAACACCACCGCGCCTTGGTCTCCATCCCGTTCACCATCTCGTTCACTTGGCCACATATACCTCCGAGGCAACCACAATCGGCTTCTCTCGTTCAACCCTACATTGACGCAGGTAGTTCCTCCGCCAACAAATGCAATTTACATTTTTGATACGAGACCTAACCGATGGCCAACAATCCTTTATCATCATGCAGCTTAACTGTAGCGCCCTGAAGAATAAAGTGGCTGAAATAACAGCCTATATGCTTGAGAATAATATCCTTATGGCCTATCTTTTATCATCGATCGGAATGCGCGCTATACACTTATGCCAACACCTACAGCCCTTAATCCTAACCCGCTATTTGAGATAATTGGCATTAAGATAAAGACAGGTGGTGCGGATTTGGAAATTCTCAATGTCTATATCTCCCAAGTTAATAGCATCGGTAACCACTATCATCCCAGTATTGAACAAGAATAATAAGGGGAATCTTACGGCTATTTCCTTCAATGGCGCAAATCACACAGATGCTGGGAAATGTGGCGCGATTCTGTAGGCAGTTCATTGAACATCCGCTAACTCAAGACAATGGTAGGAGAGCTAAACTTCGCAAGATCAGACACCTTGCTCGTGATTCCAATCCGGCATTTTTTACTTCAGTCCTTGTTAATATTGTAAAAATTGTGCCATAGGATATGAACATGTCACTGCATGAATTCGTCATACTCGATACCTGTAAGGTGGCTAGGATTATCTCGATTTTGAAACCCATGCTTGTAAAGGTCTTAGAGGCCATACTTCTTCCTTCCCTGACGGAGCACCTTCACCTTGCTCCTTACCAGCATGGATTCAGGAAGGCCCACGGAATAACAACAGCCCTTATCGAAATAACATCGCAAATCGCAACAGGCTTCAACAAGAGGAGACCGTGAGACCGTACAATAGTAGTGGCCCTTGATCTGTAGAAGGCCTTCGATACGGTGAATCACGCGACCCTGGCTCAGGATATAATGAAATCATCTTTACCTGATAACACCAAATGTTGTTGAATTATTACCTGAACGGCAGGCAAGCTTTCGTGGAACTTAGGGGAAGGATGAAATGGGAGTCTCTCAAGGGAGTGCATTGTCTCCAATTTTGTTCAATACATACTTATCCAGGATCCCGCAGCATTCCCAGGGTATCTCAATCGTTTCTTACGCGTATGATATAACTGTCCTTACGTCTGGTGAAAAACTGGAAAACATCAGGCCGGTTTTCTCCCGCTATCTCCTCACTTTGATCAACTACTTAGAGAGTCGCAACCTCCACATATTCCCATCCAAGTCCACAGCAACACTATTTACCTCCTGATGAAGTAGATCTGGACCTGAAAATGTACCACCCGAAACCTGAAGATATTAGATGTGGTCTTTGACAATATGATGTTTTTCTCCAAACATGCCACCTATGTCCGGGATAAGGTAAGAACAAGGAACGAAATTTTAAAGGCACTGGATGGGGAAGCTATCCAGTACCTAGTCCCTCCATTCTAGCCGCAGCATCGCAGCATTGCCAACGCCCAGAAAGCTATTCACCTAATAGCTGTGGATAAGGTCATAAACAACTACGGCCCTTATCGGGTTTTCCTCCACCTGTTTCCGATTCCAAGACGCTACTTCCGAGACAGACGATGTCCATTCTAGCTTAGCCAAGGTCGGGATTCAGTGGAATCTTAAACAGCTATAGGGCCAGGACAATAGCGTGAACCTCAGGCTTTTGTCCGGAATACCATCAGGGTCCTGCCACATGGACCTCTGGACGAAACCTGTAGATGCAGCTTCCTTTCTACGCCTCCCCACATCTTAGTTTTAACTTTTATACTACCTTGATCAAAAAGTTTTCGGAATAAACCCCGTGTGGCGGTCCCATCGTTTCGATTTGAGTTTTTTTGTGAAGTTGGTACATCTGTTGTTGATATTCCCGGCAAATCTTAGCGTCATAGCTTGACATTAGTACGTAGCCAAGAGTACATATATCTGTCTTAGCGTTTTTTTACAAAAAAAAAAAAAAAAAAAAAAAAAAAAAAAAAAAAAAAAAATGATGTTAACAATTGATCATTCGATTTAAAAAAATTTTGTTGAAATCATTTGATTTCATAATTTTTTCTTTAATTCACTTGATTTCAATTTGAAATCATAAAATCAATTTTCGATTTTGAATGCAAACGAAAAGTTGTCAATCATTAGCACAAAATCATGTGAATGCAATTTTTACAATCCGCGCTCGCCATTCACCGTAACGACAGCTTCTTGTTAATTTCGAAAGAAATAAAGACCGATGATGCCGCTAGCATGTAAACCGCACCAAACAGTCCATTGTAATGGTGATTCGTAACAGGTTGGCGATAGTGACATTCAAAATACGAACATTTTACTTATTGAAGTAGCCATTTAACCAAAAATGAGCTTCATCACTACACAATTCTTTGACCAAGTGCACCATGAACTTCTCGAACATATTTATTTTTTGAAACTTAATTTCCACAATTTTGCCATTGGTCTGGCGTTGACATACTCCCGGCCCTAATTTAGAAGTATCTTGAAAGTGAGGATTATACCTAAACTGGGCAAAAAACCGAACAAACAAGCAAAATCTTATTGACTCATAAGTCCCACATATTTCTTATCAAAGGCCATGGAAAGACACACATTAGAGTGGAGGTTAAACACTACTCCCCTTTACGATCAACTCAATTTGCATATTGTAAGGATAGATCCACAGAGAGAAAATGTACGTTCTGTTAAATTTTAATTAGAACCAATTGTGGTATATGGATGGATTTAAAATTGATTAAAATGGAAATATTTGTTCATATCACTGACGAACTGACAAGCCGAGGTCATTTTGAGCACATTGTCCAGACTTATGGCTAGCAAAGCGACTGATAGGGAGCTCGCATGGGCATGAAAAATATGAGGAAGGTTTATTGGTTTTTTGAAGCACCACTATTTTCCGAAATAGACAACAGAGCATGTGCTCTGTGAGTGTTTCTTTGGCAGTTTCATCTGAGATATTTTGGTCTTTATATGAAGAGTTGAGGGTATTTTTATGAAGACTGTTTTGACTCAAAACTTTTGAGTAGTACTTCCAGACCGAGCAAACAGCTAGGATGGAATGAGCTTTCTTCTGATTACTATCTATTTTTTGTATGCATTTCTAAACACGCTAAAGACCTTGATCATTTTCACTGCAAAGTAGTTGAAACAGGTAATCTTGAAGTGCATTTAACTTTATGTTGTTTACTAATTTTATTACAATAGTTAGAGCATCATCCTACCAATTTTGTTTTTCTAAATGTTGTCGATGAACTAATACAGGAATAGCATTTTATAAATAAGCAATAAATTCTCTGTATTTACCCAGATAAGCTGCAGCACCATTTTTAGCACAAGGAATAATGTTTTTGGATGGAATATTATTTTCTATATTTTTTGCAACTTCAAATATCGTTTTGTCTTTAGTATCCGTCTTAAATTTTGTGCGATAATATTTCCTCACAAAGATTATCATCATTAAAAAATTGAACATACGTTATCAAAAGAGCTTCATTGCTCCGTAAAGTATTGCAAAATTTTTTTTTGAATTTTTAATTTGTTTATGCAAATTATCAATACGTTCAGATAAAAAATAATTATTCAAAGGAATGGTTGTGCAACCGGTGAAATCACAATAGATTTTGAAAGTAAAATTAATGATTCCCCAATATTATAAGATTCATATTTTAAATGTTTAAAATAATATTAGAGACATTTTACGTAACCCCCTCCAGACGTTTCTGTGGCCACCTAAAAATAAATTTTTCTTAGTGTACTCTGTGGCCTCCGTTGAAAAACACTGAGGTAGACAACATGGCTATTTTGCCGCAGATAACTTTTTCTGTAAATGGTTTTTAAATGATAGATTACAGGTTATATCAAGCCCTGAGGTAAGAATAGCTATTAACAATTTCCATATTTTAATTTCCATAATGCCACCTTAATTCAGCAGAAATCCTTATGCTGTTGCGAAATACGACAATTTTAGATTTAGATAGATTAACCTTTGAACTCCATATTAAGCAATATCTATGAAGAGCATCAATCATTTCTTGTATTTCAGTGGTGTGTCGGACAGAATGACAATATCGTCAGCATACAACAAAACTGATATTAACATTCACCACATTTAAGCCACCGGTTAGATCATCAGGAAGATCAACAAATCCTTGAGCACGGATTTATTTGAGAAAATATTTGCTTTTGGAACGGATTTAATTTTTGGTTGCTTGGAGTAGTATGTTAAAACAGTACATTTTACGCAAGAATTCATTTATTTCTGACATAATGGGAAAATAAGTGAATGTATTGCAAACAATGTTCACCGAAATACAGTAATTGCCTATTCTATATGTATATGTATATATCTCAATCAAACATAAAAATTTTAATTTAACAATATGTAATAGTGAATAGCCCTGAGAACTAGTGTTTTTTATATTACTCTTATATTAATATAAGTTTAATGTTATGTAAATAAATATATATGTATATTAAACAAAAACTAAAATGTAAAATATTTATGAGAAAGTATAATCATATAAAAGTTGGTTGTTACCAAATTAACGGACCTATAAAATAATAAGTTGTGAAAAAATGGCATCACAAATATATACATTTATAACTTGTGTAATAATATTAGTAATATTACCTTTATAGAATCCGTAGTGGGGTAAATTTCAGTTTTATCATTTTTACTCGGAGTCAATGTATGCATTGTATCAGCTATATTTTCACTTTCATTAATCGATTGAAAAACTGGTGTCAAAGGTATTATCGTCATATTTGATGATAATTCTGCCTTAATGTTAGAGTTTATTTTCAATTTATCCCTTAATTCCTCATCAGAATCTGCATCCTCAGGATCGAGTTTAAGCATAAGTTGTTTAAACTGCAAAAAGATAATTAATAAATAATTCGTCTTATACATAACAGAATTAATAATTTTACATCCAGGTATTTTACAATAAGGTCCATTTTTTCTTCATCGCTCAATTTTTTTTTAAATTTAGAACTACATGTGCTGTCTTGTTCTTGTTGTTTTTTTATAATATCTATAGTTGTTTTAGGATTGAAATCCTGTACATTCTTTCTCGACACTGCTTTTTCATGTATTTTAGGCTCAGATGGAGAATATCGAGAAATTTTACTATCCGTTAGGCTATACATTTCTTTTAAATGTTCCTTTAATACTAGTAACAGCATACAAGCTTGTGCTGAAGTTATACATTTTTGTATTTCTAAGGTATCATCTGGTAATCTCTTAAAAAGAACTTCTGGATCTTCTTCGTCATCATCATCTTCCAATACATCTACGGAGTTTTCATTAGGTTTTAGACACTCCTTAAATGTTGCTAAAATATTAGTTCCAGCCATTGAAATAAGCAAATCAATTTGATGTATAAGATACAAAGGCTCGTCTTGAACAACATACGGAAAATATGCCAAATTGTCAGCAATGTATAGCATTTGACGGAGGGAAGTTTTTTGATCATCGAATTGTTTTGTTACGGTTTGTACTAAAGCTCTTCTTTGAGGTTTAGTAGTTCGCAACAATGTATAAAGAAAGTCGTTTAGTGCAGTAGGCATTGTATCGGATTCGCGTTTTCTGAAAAATAAAGATTTATTTATTTATACATTATATTAATCATTAAATTTTTTTACAAATTTAAAACTTAAATAAACAAAAACTAATAAAATCTAATTAAACGTAAAAAGTTTTGGCGGAAGTATTTACAAAAATAAAATCAATAATAATGCTAACAGATTGAAAGATTTGGAAGGTTTATAAGCTGATGATACCTATAGTGAAGGTACAATTGAACATTAATATAAAACTATTATACCTCCACATAGTTTTTTTTTTTTTTGAAAGTGTACAACAAAATAGGAACTTCATACATAGGAACATTCAGACATAAATGTTTGTCAATTGGTACAAAAATTATTTCACCAATCAAAGCTCATTATATCAACGCGAAGTCAATAATTATAAAAGAATTTAAATTTTTTTCAAAATATAAAAGATAAACAACATTTCCTAGTCAACTAGTCCTTTTTGGAATTCCCATACATTACGGAAGAATCAGGTTAAGTTAAATTGGCAGCTCGTATTTCACTCCAAAGGCCGGACATGGGAAAGTCCCAGAAAAAGATTCCCATCTAAAGACCCAAAAAATATCAGTTCCCAAATTTGAGCCAACCGGTATCACTGACGAAGTTAATTAATTTCGAAACACATCCCTGAGACAGTCCAGATCATGGAAGCGACATGCACCCAAGTGCTTAAGTCTAAGCTCCAATAGAGCAGGACAGTAGCAGAGAAATGTTGCATCGATTCCTCCTTCTCTTCATCCTGGCATCTATTACAATAACCAAGACCAGTGGGGGTCATAGATAGCAAGTGCCAATTATCGTACAGATAAAACTGCACCATTGCTAAGCCGTAGCTGCTAAACTCCTAATATTTCCCACAAACAAAGAAGTAGACATCGGCCTAGTCCAAGAACGCTATGTATTCAAAAATAGGGTCAGCGGGCTGAACTATGTAGAGTATGACATCTTTGCCATTTCAAATGGTGAAGGGTAAGGAACTGTGTTCTTGGTAGAAAGAAGCTTAATTTAAGTTTTCTTTCTAATTTTAGCCATGGAGACATGACGACGGTGAGACTACAAAATGATACCGGTCGGGTACTGCCTTTCGTATACATGCCCTATGAGGAAGTGGACCCACCTCCCGTCTCGTACGTGACCTGCTTGAGGACATGAGGGGTAATACGCCTAGTTTTTGTACGAGGAATAGGGAGAAGGTCATTGATTTGAACTTGACCAGTCTGGATGACTACTATTAGGGACTTGAGAGTATCGGAAGAGTTTCCTTTTCAAACCATAGGAATTTACAATTCCAGCTGTCTTTTAGTAGAAGCCGTCAGGTGCCATATAGGAATCTCGGGAAGACTGACCGGCAGATGTTCAAGGAGCTAAGACTCCGCGTGACGACTGTCATTGAGTCCATTAGTGATGTAGACGGTGCAGTGAGATGTTATGAGGTTTGCCCTCTTACCTTCTCAGGTAGAAAGAGTCAGCCAGTTTGGTGGAATGGTGATTTTTTTTCTTTCTTTCTTTATTAGTATCAATAATACTTTGGATTTACATTTACAATAGTTTAAATAACAAGCTTTAAAATACATTGTTTCTAACAAAAAATATAACATTTATTCGAAATATGGATTGCGTTCATTTTTAACGCCAATGGGTAATCTGTTGAAGAACTGTAGTCCTTTGTAAAACAATGATCGTTGCATTGCGGTTGTTGTAGTCCTTTGAATTCTGAAGTCATCATTATTCCTCAATTGGTATGTTTGTGTTTCCCCGACATACATTATTTGCTCTATTATATATTGTGGTGCCATTCCAATTTTAATTTTCTGAATAAAGTTTACGGTATTTAATTTCAGTCTTTGCCCTATATCTAGCCATTTCAGAGAGTCAAGCATAAAGTTTATCGGTGTATATCTGTTGTATTTCAATATAATGCGCATTGATTTATTTTGTAATTTCTGCAATCTATCAATTTGTTGACTCGTGCAGCATGAAAAAAGAATTGTTGAATCGAACTCAAAATGAGGTTTAATCATTGTGTTGTAGATTGTAATTGCTGTTAACGTGTTTATTTCTTTTCTTAATCTTCTGAAGAAATTAATTTTTTTTCCAATTTTCTTGCAAATATAGTCAATATGACCTTTTAAATTCAAAGTATTGTATATTACAAAGCCCAAGTATTTCATTTGATTTACTTTTTCTATTTCTTTATTATTGATTCTGAAGGTAATGTTGGTCTTAGTTTTAATTTCCATTATTTTAGTTTTATTCTCGTTTAATTTCAGTTTATTCATCCACAGCCATTTGTTTAAGTTTTCAATACCTTTACCGAGTCCTTCATAACATTGTTCATCTGTACCACCCTCAATATATATAAGTGAATCGTCCGCACATAAATTTATCTCACAATGACTTATTATATTTGGCATATCGTTTATATATATAATAAAAAGCAATGCCCCCAAAATTGATCCCTGTGGTACTCCATATTCGTTATTAACTGTCCTGGATTTAATATTATTTACCTTTGTTATTTGTCTCCTATTCGTCAAATATGATTCAAACCATTTTAATTCAGTTCCTTGAATGCCGTACTTGCAAAGTTTCTGCGGTAGTATACCTCTATCAATTGTTTCAAACGCTCGTTTAAAGTCTAGAAAAATTGCAACAATCCTTTAATCTCTTTCCGATTTTTTCCACCAGTTTATAAGAAAATTAACCGCTGTTTCGCAAGAGAAATATTTTCGGAAACCAGACTGATACTTAGATAATAAAGCGTTCGATTCCATATATTGCTCCAATTGTTCCTTTACTACTTTTTCCATTACCTTTTCACACGTCTTCAAGGTATTAATTGGGCGAAATTCTTCACAAAGTTTTGTCTTAGCAATCTTCTCAATGGGCGTTATCATTGACTCTTTCCAATTATCAGGAAATATTCCTGTTCTCAGAGATTCATTTATTATATCCAACATCGTTCTTCCTATCACATTCCAACTATTAAGTATAATTTTAATTGATATTTTATTGTAGTCCGCCTTATTCTTTAAATTTTTACATATAATTTTTAGTTTATCCAGAGTTATAGCACTGAATTTAAATTTAGAGTTTATCACAGTAATTCGGTTTGAGTATTGCAGGTAAGGTATTGTATCCCTTATAGATCTTATACTATCAACAAAAAATTCGTTAAATTTATCAGCCATCTGCAAATTTTCCCTATATTCTATTTGGTTAAATATCACAGATTGAATTGTATTCTGGTTTTTCTTAAGTATTAGATTTTTTATCTGTCTCCACATATTCTTTTGATTTCTAGCATTAATTATTTTGTTATTTATAAAATTTCGCTTTTAGTTTTCAATTTTCACCTTATATAAATTTCGAACGACTTTGTAGTTATTCCATGCTTCGTTACTATTATCTATTTTCGCTATTTGGGATTTATTAATTTTTTCCCTTTTTAATTGCCTTAGTTCATTGTTAAACCATTTATTTGAGTTGTTTCCGTTGATAGTTCTTTTAATAGTCATATTTTCAACTGCATTCTCCAAATATCCGTCAAAGACGTAAACTTTGCCATCAAGGTCCTCATCTTCACTTATTTGTCTTATACCTTCAATTTCTCTATTATATTGGGTGCTGTTGTATTTAAATATTTTAACTTCCTTATTCCTTTTACCCACATCCAGGTACTTATCGCAGTCATTTATTATTATATCAATTGATTCATGATCAGCAATTTTATTTGAGTCTTTGATTTTGGCTGTTATGTTCCTATTATTCGTAATTACATAATCAATAATGGTTTTTGAACTTCCCGTTATCCGTGTAAATTCTGTCATTATTTACCTAAGGCCATTATCATTTATTATGCATTCTATTTTGTCTATATTAAAATCGCCTGCTATTATTATATCACAGTTTACGTCGTTTATATTCTCCAAAATTTCCTCAAATGGTGCAATAAACTCTGCCTCTGCGCTACTTAGTGATCTGTATACAGCCGTAATTATACACATGTGGTTTTCATATTTAGCGATGTATGCAGTTATCCAAATTTTGGAGTTAATAACTTTTTCGGCCACTATTCTCACATCCCATCTTTTCTTGAAATAAACTATTACGCCTCCAGTTCTTGTTGAGTTTGATAGAGTTGTATATTTTTCTATTTCTATTTCTTGTTCCTCTATATCTTCTGTTAAATGAATTTCCGACAAAATAATAAATTCTGGTTTTTCCATTTCCGTAATTATCTCTAGCTGATTAAAGTGGTTAAGTAATCCTTGTATATTGGTATAAATACCGTATATTTGCCTTGAATGTTAGGATGTTAATCCTATTCTTCTTTTTTTAGCATTTAACTTGATTTTCATCTAAGCCCAAATTTAACCTTTTATTAATTCTAACACAATTAATGCATTTATTCATTACTTCCCTGTTGCATTCCTTTGTTTTGTGCTCTCCATGGCATTTATAACATATTTCTTGATTTTTACATTCTGACTACTTATGATTATACCCTCTACATTTAAAGCATTGTATAATATCAGTGCCATCATATATTTTACATTTTTCCCATCCAATGTTAACTTTTTGTACGGTCATTATTTGCATATACGATCCGTTATCAATTTTTATTTTTGCATTGTAAAAGGTTCGACCATTTCTTTTATATTCAACCAATTTTAGCACTTTTAATTCACTATTTTTCAAAATATCATTCTGTTTTCTTAATTTGTCAATTATTTCATTTTCTGAAAATTTAAATGACATTCCTGTTACTGCTATTTTCATTTCCGGTTGATTTGGTACTTTTATTTCGTATTTTCCACTCATTTCGTTTTGTATTGCTTCTTTTATTTTTTCTCTTTCTTCATTGATTTCACTTTGGATAACAACAGCTCCATTTTTTCTCTCTTCAACATTTACAATTTACAAATTGGTTGGATTTACCTTTCTATTGAGATCCTCTTTTGTTTTGTCTATACCTTGTTTTTCCTTTGGCTTAATTATCAGCGGGTTTTGTTTATTCTTATCTGGCATCACCGTTTTACATTTTTCTCCGTTATAGCTTTTTTTATTTCATCACACATCATTTTGTTATTTACTTCAATTGTATCACACATCTCTTTGTTTTTGTTTTCATGTTCATTTATTGTTATATACAGCTTTATAACTTCTTTTATATTTTTATCACAGTATTTTTGTGCTTCATCTATCTTTTCAAGCCTCTCTTCATATCTTCTCTCAATCGCTTGTAACATTTGTTTTATTTCGTTTTGTTTTAGTGCTGTTTCAAATTCGCCTTTATATGTTAGTAAGTTCTCTTTATTTTTTATTACACTGCTCTGAATTTCTGCAAGCGCCAAATCCTCGTTATGGATATATTGCAGGCAGCCATCACACATAAAGCGTACGTAGCCACCGGAATCCAATATGCCAATAGAGTATTGATCCACTCCCGAGCATTTCTTAGCACAGTGAAACACTTTTTTGCATACACCTGCACACATTATGCCTGACTCTCCGCGTATTGCAATTTTACAATGATGGCATTCGGCCATCTTTGCAATCTTTATTTTCAAATATTTTCTATTTAGTATAGGGTTATTCTTATTTTCTTTTTTATATTAACTTTTATTAATTATTATTTTACGATTTTTAAATAGTCCTGTCTATTTTTAAATCCAATATTCTATTATTTTTCAATAATTTCCTCAGAGCTTTATTTTGCGCACCCGTTTCTGACAACTGTTTCACTGTATTTAAGGGATCTAAGGCCACTAGAAACTCTTATATTAGAGCTAATGGATCGAAGCTCGAGGCTGATTGGGACGCTTATAGGTCGAACTTCAATAGAATAAGAGAGAGGCTTGGGCTGCCTTTTATGAGCCGATAGAGGGAGTGAACGATGCTGCCAGGTTCTGAAGAATACTTTCACAAAAATAAGAAAACTTTCACAAAAGTAATACCAGCGATGCTACAGAAAGCCTTACAGATGTTAATTCAGACTCTGGAGGATATCTATAGGGCTTGTTTGTCTTTTTCGGATGTGTCAAGTTTGTAAAGGGAGGTAACGGTGATTTATATTCCCAAATCTTGGAAACCCAGTCATTCGACACCAAAGGATTTCAGACCGATTAGTCTGTTATTCTTTCTTCTTAAAACTTTGGAGGGGTTATTTTACTCTGAGATATAGAGGGGGCGTTTAACAATGCGGAACTATCATCTATTCTATTCCTACAGAGAGATTCGCTACTGGCGAATTGAATTGATGAGATGCTTAGGCAGAATCGAGTCGAAGTGAGTTCTATTGATATTGGTCGATCACTCGTTGCACACGAAATTGCGATGGGTGGGGTTGTCGTCCCTCTTGTGGCTTCTCGTAATCGGGAAGATACTCTGTGAATTCGATCAGCTGGGTACCAAAATAGTTGCTTATGCTGACGACGTAGTTCTGATTGCAGGATGTACATTTTTATCAACCTTACCAGAATTGATGCAGGATGCATTAGGCAGTTTATCACGCTGAGCACATTGTAGTGGTCTTAGCTTCAATCCGACGAAGACGGAGCTTGTCGTATTTACCAGAAGGCGTACAGGTTCAACTTTCATCCAGTCATGGATGGAATGGCATTGGAACTTTCCTCATATGCGAAATACTTCGGTGTTGTCCTTGATGGTCGACTTGACTTGAAAAGAAACATCGATGAGTGTGCGGAAAGGCGTTTGATGGCCCTCTATTCCTGCAAGAACTCTATTGGTTATAATTGGGGTTTGAAGCCGCGTGCGGTTTACTGGCTGTACAGCACGGTGTTACGTCCCATCCTTAATAATGGTCGTCTTGTTTGGTGGCAAGCGGTGACCAGCAGATCGGGCTTATTGAAGATGAGTAGTGTGCAACATTTTGCCTTACTCCTCACCAAGGGTCTGCAGAAGGGGGGAGTGGGTAAGTAACTATTTCATGCCGATCATGTGCTTTGATTTGAGACTGTGGAGTTGGTGATACCGAGTAGGGATGTTTGCGAGGGGTGCGACCCTCCTCTTGGTGGATCGACCCTCCTCTCACGGATGTACCCTAGACAGAGGAAGGTATCGAGGCCGGCGTCTCTTATAAGTTGAGCGGCAAGTGTATTGTTTTCCAAGCGGAAGTTTTTGCGGTTAGGAAGGCTCTGAATATGATTGAGACGGAAATTGGAAGCATTGAGTTACACTCAGATGCTCTCAAAACACACAATTCGTGCTTGGTCAAATTCAAGGTCGTTCTGGACTGTAAATAAGCCTTGAGTAGGCTGCGGAAAGACGTTAAACTTTGCTGGGTACCGGTTCACTGTGATATTGCTAGCAATGAAAAGGCTAATGAATTGGCTCGCCAGGGCTCTGTGCAACGGTTCTTTGGACTGAAGACGTCATACCATGAGTCATATCATGAGTCATCACATCATTGTGCTAGAGGGGTTCTTCGCTGAGAAGGCTGGTCAAACCTGGTCCAACGAACTGAGTTGCAGAGTCTCTAGATCTATATGATCGGTTATTTCTAATTCTAATCTAATTCGTAAGACATCTGCGCTTCTCTCTATGAGTAAAGTGGAGCTGAAACTGACTAGGGGCGTTATTACGAGCCATTGTGGTATCCGTACGATGACTCGTAGATGGGCGAGTGCCGATATTGATTACTGTAGGTTGTGAGAGAACGAGGAAGAGTTAGTGACGATCGAACATATATCGTCATTGTTCCAGACTGACGGGCAGGAGGCATCGACTCTTAGGTGAATCCAAACTCTAACCTTCCTTTCGTGTACAAGCCCTACCATTACCCCTCAGCTGGTTGTGGTATGGGGATTGATTGTATCCTTTGGGAATGTGACACCTTTCAGATTTCTTTCTTTAGTTTTTGTCCTTTAGTTTTTTCTTAACTTTCTCTTTTGTAATTATTATTCTTCTTCTCTTTCATCATATAGGTTGCATAACAGAACGATCACATTTGGTCTCCAAGTGTTTGCAGCCATTGGTCCAGTTTCATCGGATGGTTACTCCTCCTCAAACCAAAACAAACCAAAGGTTTTGTATTTTTGTTTGTATTTTTTTTACTTGAGACCAGCACTCAAGGGATGACCCCTACTTATACAGTGCATTGTGCTGGAACTAGGAAAATATGTTATGGGGAGGAGGATAGAGGGAGTAGCGTTTATGTCCGTTTGATTTGAATTTACCCATATCGTAAGTGACAGGAAAAACTTTTGCTGGAAGACTATTTCACAAACAAACTATGCGACTGAAGAACGAAATCTCCCTATAATGCGTTGTGCGATTAGTTGGACAATCAACTACAAAGGGATGTGCTCCACGGGAAAAACGAGTATTACAAGAAAATATGTAATCATCAGGAATTAAATCCCTTATTTCGTCAGAACACATACCGTTATAGCACCGACAGAAATTTTAGATATATACCGTAAGTGTCAATTGAAAATAAACACCCTCATTCTCAAGTGTTGTTCATATTTCAGTGTTTTAAAATACGATGAATATAAACATATTATATGTTTTTAAGACGGTATTTTACGGTTATACAAAATCTATAAAAAATTTTAACAGAATACAACTAAAGTTATACAATAATAAAAAAAAACTATTTTATGAGTCAATTGAAAGTATACAAGCAAAAACTTATACGATAAGAAATAATAGAGTAGAAATATCTGGGAAGCGATACTATTTTTCCGATAGGTACTAACGAGAACAATAAACTATTTTTGAAATTTTGAAAATACATCAAAAATCATGAGTTACGGATAAAAAACCGGATATTCATATCTTCAATCACTTATAAGTTAATAATTAGCTAAATATTAACTGATTTTAAAATTCTTTGCGGATTTAGAAAGACGAGAAATAGAGCTGTTAAAAGTGTATACTTTACCTAAGTAAACTTGAGGAATCTATGTGTATTTATCAAGCGAACACATTCTTTACGCAATTCATTCATAGTAACCGTCCTATTTTGGATTTATTAAAGTAGTATGTTTAGTAATGAATAAAACGTTTTTCATAAGGTGCTTTGCCAATAGGTTGCAATAACTACATCAACTTCCATCCGATTGTAAAAACTGAACTATTATTTTAATTATAACTAAACATACTACTTTAATAAAGAAGATAAACAGATCTTTTAAATGATAAATATGCCATTTAAGTAGCCTTGCAAAATGTGGGCAAACACATTTTTCATCCAATATATTCCACATTTTTCAAGTGTGATGCGCTTTTGCGCACTATTTTATATAGGAAACGTACTATTGATGAATTAATTAATCAGAAAAACCAGTTTTTTACCCGTAATTCGAGATTTTAGAGGTGGTTTGAAAATTACAAAAACAGAACCTTGTTCTACTCGACAGCGCCTATTAGAAAGTTTTATCATTTCCCAGTTATTTCAACTATGTTTATTTTTATCGCATCGTGTTATTTAAAGGAATAAAATATACGACTTAAGAAAAAGATAAACGTAGAGAAAAGCAAGAATAAAAAATAACACTGGTCTACGGCAAAAAAGCCTTTAAATAAAACTAAATGAAATATAATGATCTTGATGCGCTGAATTCAAATCTGTTTTCAGTTTTTTTCCATCGGACTCAAATTTTTTTATGGGCGTGGCAAATTTTTCGCCCAAAATATGGTAGTTATGTCAATATATTTCATCATAACTTGAAAAAGACTTGACCGATTTTAATCCCGTACCAGCAAATGGTAAGGAATAACATTCATATGAATCATCTAAATAATATTTCGGTGTTATCCATAACTTAGTTGCAAAAAAAAAACTTTTCGCGCAAAATAAGAGTATTTTTTTCCAAAAAGTAATAAAAATTTGTAAGAATGAAAATTTTATTTTTTAAGCATTTAAATTAAAGCTTAAAATGTTGAAAATACATCGTGAATATCGGTTGCCTGTTGATGATTAAATGCAGGTATCTAACTTTGGCCAAAATTAGCGGAAAAATTATTTTCTTGTAAAATTAGTGGATTTTTTTCATTCTTTTTTTTTCAAAAAGTTGTAAAAAAAATTCATGGAATATAAATTTTGGATTTTAAGCATTTAAATGAAAGCCAGATACATATGTTGAAAGTGAAATAATCCATAAAGGACAAAAGATAAGGGTTAATTTTTAATGGCCATGGTAGGTAAAAAATATTTTTATAAGACCTGTAATAGAAAAGCACGCAAACAAAATAGGCCTTTTATGAACTGAATAAAAATTTATAAGTTCATTATAATCACAAATTTTTATCGACTCCTTTGCGAGAAATTATCGCATGTTAATTTTTTTTACGAAATTGACTTTTCGATGCAAATGTATTCCAGAGCTTCAAAAAACATTATATTGAAATTCACACAGTAAAACATTATATTGATATTCGCTTAGGGAGATATTAATGAAATAATATCGTTTTTCTTGTAAACAAACTTATCATTATGCTACACAAATTTTTAGTGCAAATAAAATATCACGCAAATAACAATGTAACTGGCATAACAGATATCAAATTTTTTATAGTTAGGTTTTTATATGCAAAAAGTCTTCAATACTACGTGTCTAATTCATATTACTGTGTCTGATACATATTTTATCATTAAGCCAGGTTTGACAGAGACATCGACATTGTTTTTGTTTATGAACTCTAAAAGTTCACACTTTACAAATACTACGAGCATACCACAGAGCCATTTACAAAACAATGCTGTTCATTGCGAAGGAAATTTAAATGCGAGATTAGTTATGGTCAGTTCCAGACTAACATTTGCTTAAATTGTCAATGAGCTCAACAGTGAGTGCTCTTAGCTCTTCAAGAAAAAGAAGATTTTCATTATTGCTACTCGTTTGTGGTAAAGTATTTCCCTAAGAATTTGTACTGCTGTTACATTTTAATTTAATGCATTTGCCAAATGTGTAACATTTTCTCTGCTGCTATTATTTAAATGTCTATATACTGATCTGGTAATCTTTTTGGTCTGAGAACGTTGTTTAACTGTTAGGGCAATCTAGAGACATAGCCCTATGGGAACCTTTACAATTAACACATGACCTTTCTATAATGTCTCCACCTCTGTCGAACTGCGACAAAATTTCTAAGCTCCCATGTATTCTTGAAATTTTTTCGAGATTTAATACGGAATTAGGTTTTTATTGGACTGTATATATTATTCAGATATTTCATGGTCTTCCGGGTGGGCTGTAGGATAGCGCATAGTTGCATCTTTCTTCAGGTGGTTTGCGCAACGTGTGTCCAGTCCATTAAAATTTACATTTACGGATCTTGGCGGTTATATCCCCCACTACAGTTTTCGCCCCACAGTTCTTCATTAGTTATGGTCCTTGGACAGAAAATTTTAAGGATTCGTCTTAAGCACCTGTTAACAAAAAATCTAAGTTTGTTTCGAACCACTTTAGTAACGAACGTTTTTGTGTAAATGCTCCTATCGATTTTCTAATTCTATTTTCATAATCCATAAAGAGGATAGAAATACGCTCCCCCATTTTAACCGCCTAAATAATGATACGTAGAGTATTTATCTGGTCGGCGCACGATCTTCCACTTTGAAAGCCACTTTGTTGTGAGTGAAGCTACGTCTTCACTTGCGCAATAAGTCGCTTATGAACGTTTTCTTAATGCTACGTTCGCACAACACCGTTTTTTTCGTCATTTGCTCTCTCATTTATAATATCAATCTCTTCAGCTGTTCATCAACAGTGGAGAGAAGAAGTTCTTTCACTGGCACAGATTTTCTTATTGTCTAGCCTGACAACTTCCTTATCAACTGATAGAAATTTTTCATGTTGTGAGTCACTGCTGCATTTTCAGTCTCTGATGAGATGTTGTCTACATTCTCTCTTTTATTGTTTCTTATAGACTTCTCCACTTACTCTTCTTTTAGACTGTTATCTACCCGCACCGTTTTTCTTTCACTAGGCTTCTTCAGAGTTTGTTTTGTTTTTAAAATCTGCCATTTCATCGATTCGCTTACAACACGTTGGTGAAATAAATTCTTCGTTTTTGTGTCTTGCTTTATCAAAGGCATCTGAACATGCTTGTGAAAGAGCTGCTAAACAGATTTTGTCGTTTCTTATAGACTTCTTCACTTGCTCTTCTTTTAGACTGTTATCTACCCGCACCGTTTTTCTTTCACTAGGCTTCTTCAGAGTTTGTTTTGTTTTTAAAATCTGCCATTTCATCGATTTGTTTACAACACGTTAACCTAGTTCTTATTATCTTTTTCTTTTTTATTTAATAAAAAGAAAACATACGCTATTTAAAATTTTTATAATTAAAATTACTTTTTTATCCATTATTTTACCAATTACTGTAATTATAAGAAGTCCATTACTAATTACTGCAAATCATAATTGGTGTGTCAATTAACAATCATTTTAAATTGTAATTGGTAGTTTTAGAAAACAAAATAAAAAATTTAATTAAATAGAAAATTCAATTAAAACAGCATAATACTTCTAAATTATTCATTACATTTTGTAAGTAACTGGCAACACCTAAGTCTGGCAAAACTCGAACTCTAAATTAAACACGTATGTGAGTATGTAGTTGAGTACTACACAAAAACAACTATAGCTTATCATAAAAAAAAAAAAAATAAATTTAACTAAAGAAACCCATCACAATAAAGTTTTTCGGATGAATAATCCATCAATTCATTATTTGGAGTATATTTGGAGCCCGACTTAGCATGCCTATAAGCATGATATTAATTATTTACTTCTTTTGCGGTCACATTGAAATAAATTTCAGTCATATTTGCTTAGTTAACACAAATTAAAATAAATATAATTAAAGAATATTATAATATACTGTAGAATTTTTAATCATTTGTAAAAACTACTTACACATAACCGCGAATAATATTTGTCTTTGATTTGTTATTGCATTGTAATATTTCTTGAAGTTTAAAACATAATTGCAAACCAAACTGAACCTTCATATTAACAAAGCCGGCGTAAGTCCTATCAATATCTTTAAGCAAAGCATCTGCTCTATGTGCTGACTAAAAAGATATAAATGTGTAATTATTATAATAATAATTAAAATATAAATGTATTTTACTTTTTCCATACCTCAAGCTTACAATCTGTACTCAAACAAATTAAATACGGTACCATTCTTACTGGATGAACAAGACCTTGTCTTAAAACAATTTGTACTACTTTAACTGCCCAGAGACGGACGGTATCATCTCGGTTTAAAAAACAGTCCAAAATCTCTTGTAAATAAAGCTGAATTACTCTACTTGCCATTCCAGATGAAACATCATTCATTTCCTTAAGGTCTTCATTTTTCGATTGCTTTTCCCCTAAACAAATATATTAGTAATTTCTATGAATTTAATATTCATAGTACCTACATTCTTTTTCTTTATTATACATATACATTTCTGATTCTGTTAAGTAAATCCATATATTTCGCATACATATTATCTTAATGCTCGCTTCAGTATTTTCAGATCTTAGTATATCACAGTAAAATTGTTTTAGTTCAGGCCTGATTAAATAATCGTCGTTCATTACGCAGAATGATCCCAAAGCAATAAGAGACTGTTTGCGAATCTCATAATTTGAGCACTGAGTAAAAAACATAATACAATCAAACGCTTCATCACATATTGTTGGTGAGAGTTTGCTGGGTTCCCCTAAAAATATTAAGTACGATATTTTATTAATAACTGAATAATAAAAAAATAGTAACATAAATAACACTAGTTTAAAAGGTTTTCGTTCATAAGATAAAACATGCATGGGGATGTTAATTGAGGCTATATAACTATGGAAAAAATACATCAGTTTAACAACAACAAATTAAAAATGAAGAGTTTTACTTCTTTTTTTATATAAATTCAAATTTGTTTCTCTTATGACACTCCAACTGTAGTCTCTTAGCATATGCTGGCCCAAAAAACCTTGATAGTTTGGCTCAAAGAATTTTATATCTTGATGAAACCGTTCACCATTCTCGTCACTCATATTTTCAAGATTTCCTTGAAAAAAAAAAATCCAAATGGAAATGTAAAAAATTAATTTTGAAGGACATATTTACACTCATCCGTTCGAAATTCTTCAGTTAATCAGCAACAATAATTTGGTAATTTTCAGTTTTTCTTTTTCCTAAAAATTTGTGAAGAACAAATTTAAAAAAATTCCAAGCAGTCCGTACATCGTCGACTAAGAGACTCTCAAATTACGAATTATTAAACATTTTTATTAATTTCAGCACCCACAAATATTTCTTCTGTTAGTTAAGATTCAGAAATATTCCGGAATACAATCTCACTACCCTACTGTAGTGGAATACTTTTCAATGAATCCATGAAACTATAATTTTATCAGTGGTTAGGATTCTCTCCAGATCATTGGTTTGCCAAACTTCAGAGATATATTTTTATCGGAATACTAGGAGTTAAGGATCAGCCTACAATTTGTGCAAATCAAATGAGAATCCACCTTTTATCTCAATACGACACTGGAAAATCAAATTAATGAAAATAAGCACTTTGAACATTTTTTGTAATATGGAATGCTTCCTTGGCATAAACATTTTTACCGCAAACGTAGCAAAGCCGATTTGGGTTAACTATACACGCTCTATATTATATTTTATTGAATAAGCAAAAATTTAATTTCATACAATTACAAGACTAAGTATTAACGCAAATTTATATTGATTAAAATATCTTTAAAGCAGAAAAGTATATTTTGCTTAAGTGAATAATAATTTAGCATCAAAATACATCTCTGAAAGCATTAAATATCTAATTTTAAGTATTCTATGTTTGAAGAACTCGATTCGAATTTGCTTGATACCAACTACTTATATAATTATGTGGAAATTAAAAACTTGTCTATCATAAAAATGAGACGTATACAGGTTTTCCTCCTATAACACGGTATTTTACAACACGGTTTCACTCTAGCACGAATTAAAAATTGTGGAAAATTTTTATAACACGGGATCTCTCAACATGGTTTTATAATAAAACGAAAATATTTGTATGCACATATGTACTAAATAAAACAATTTTTATTTAATATGTCATAGAAACATATATACATACATAAATATTTTATCTTAATATGCTTAATACATATGGTGAATAACTAAAATAAGTATGCAACTATTCAACCTATATATTTCTTTTAAATAAAAGTCTAAGTTAATTCAAACAAAAAAAAAAAAATTATTTCAGTTTTGTAGAGCAAAAAAAAGCAATTAACATCATTATTGTTACCACTATTCTTATATTTATTTAATTTGTACAAGCCAAACAATAAAATTAAATAAATTAACATCACTAAAGTTAACACCCAGTAACATTTTTCGTTTTTAACAAAAAAAAAAAAAAAAAAATCTAAATAATTTTTTCAATTCAGTATTTAGTAGGGTAACCTTTGTTTTCTTATAGCTTCTTGAAGTCGTGAATGCATTGAATCAACCAAATGTTGTGTTACAGAGCTGGGAATTTTTAACTATTTTTCATTCATTATATTTTTTTTAGATCTGCTCTTCCTTTCATCTGTAGCGTGGAGTCTGGCAGTCGTCAATGCCAACATAACATAATATGTTTTCATGGTCACACGATGTCTGTAAACAAAAGAGTATCTAATTGCACATTGTATGGGCAGCGACCACTTGACTGTTGCTGCGGCGCATACCATACTAATATTACACATGTGCGGCGATCATTTAATACTTTGTTCCTATGCAGACGATTGTTTTGATTTGCACCCAATGTGCATAATATATGTTGTTGTTGTATTGCACTGCTTATGATCGTGTGTGGCTCTCTTCACATGTTACCGTGGGAATTCTGCCTTATGGGTAGAAGACAGACGCGTGTCATATAGCACCCACTTGTCCCACGGTATGCTGACACACAAACCTATATACTAACATAGAATTAAGGGCTGATTTGGAAATGCCAAATCTATTTCACTGCATGAAAGTGAACCCTATAATATAACAGAAATGACTCAAACCGTTGTAGAATTTCTGAATACAGCCTCGAAGCTGATTACAGACTTCGATGGCAAATCAGAAAATTTACAATCATTTGTTGACTCATTGTATTTAGTAGAAACAATAAAAGGTAGCCATGAAACAACAGCAATTTCCTTCATAAAAAAAAATTAAAAGGAAATGCTAGAAATTTGATAGGCAGTGAAGGTACAATTTTAGAAATAATAAACAAACTAAAACATACAAGTAGAAACATACAGTAGAAGTATTGACTGCAAAAATAATGAATATAAAACAGGCAAATAAAACTGCCAATACTTACTGCAATGAAATTGAGAGTCTAGCCAAATCCCTCGAAACTGCATATATAACTGATGGTCTTTTAACGGAATGGGCAAGCAAACACTCCACACAGGCAGTAGTTAAGGCTATTACTAAAAACTGCACCATAGATAGGGTAAAACTCATCATGGAAGCAGGCCGATTTAATAATATGAACGAAGTTGTTTTCAAACTCGTAAGCAGTTGTACAGAAGCAACTTGGCAACAAAATGCCTTATTATACTTCGGAAATCGTTATCACCGAAGCAAGAATAGAATAAATAATAAACGTTACCGTGGAGGATTTAATAACACAAGGAACAATAATAACATAAATCAACAGAAACAATTGAACAATTTCAATGGCAGAAATCGAGTAAACACAAACAATAGGCCAAAAAACGGAAACTATATTAGAGCAACCGAATCAAATGAAAACGGTTCGGAAAACTCAGAAGAACCCCTAAGATAAATAAAAATTATATGTACAACCTTAATCTCAACTTTAGCCTTTTCATAAACGTAGAAATTGATGACCAACCATATAGTAAAATTATTAGTTGACACGGGAGTAGACATTTCTATCATAAAAACTAAATTTTTTAAGCCACAACAAATCAATAGAAATATAACAACAACAATAACTGGAATCGGACAAGGACAACTACATTCAATAGGAAGAATACTTTTAGATATGAGATTTAATAACCTCTTACTAACTCACCCATTTCAAGTAGTACAAAACAATTTCCCCATACCCTGTGACGGAATCATAGGCACAGATTTTATGAGAAATTACAATTGCATATTGGATTTCAATCAGGAAAATGAATACCTTATCTTAAAACAAACATACTTACCACATTCGGTAGATATACCAATAACCAATAATTACAATGAAATAACACTACCGCCAAGATCAGAAGTAATTAGATAAAATTCAAAAACCTCAATGACGACAGACTTATACCAAACCAGGAATTGGCATCAGGAGTTTTTATACCAAATATTCTGGTTAAATCGAATAAAGCATTCGTCCGTCTTTTGAACACCAATGACAATATAGTAACAATTAAACAAAATAAAATTAAAACAGAAAACGTTTCCGATTATAACATAATTACACAAAAGACAAGCGAACGCCAAAATAGACAATCAAAAGTAATAGATATTTTAAAGAAAAACTTTCCCGAACAATTTAAATCTACGTTAACAAACATTTGCAAACAGTATAGTGATGTTTTCGGCTTAGAAACGGACACAATATCCACTAACAATTTCTATGAACAAAAGTTGAGTGAATGACAAACAACCAGTATACATCAAAAATTATCGTATACCACATTCACACAGGAAAGAAATCGATTAACAAGTTAAAAAACTAATTACTGATAAAATTGCAAAACCTTCCTTTTCGGAATATAATAGTCGAATCTTGTTGGTTCCAAAGAAGTCACTTCCAGGCTCGGATAAAAGGAGATGGCGACTCGTGGTGGACTATAGACAAATAAATAAGAAATTAATTTCGGCTAAATTTCCATTGCCCAGGATTGATGACATTTTAGACCAGCTTGGCAGAGCAAAATATTTTTCCTGTTTGGACTTAATGTTTCATCAGATAGGATTAGAGAAAAATTCTAGAGATTTAACATCGTTCTCTACGAACAATGGTTCATATAGATTTACGAGACTACCCTATGGCTTAAAAATAGCGCCAAACTCGTTCCAAAGAATGATGACAATTACTTTTAGTGGCTTAAAGCCAGACCAAGCTCTTCTATATATGGATAACTTGGTAGTATTAGGATGTTCCGAAAAACACATGCTTGCAAATTTAAAAGATGTCTTTGAACTCTGTCGCAAATATAATTTAAAATTAAATCCTGAAAAATGTCAATTCTACATGAAAGATATAACTTATCTAGGGCACAAGTGTACTGACAAAGGATTATTACCAGATGATAGTAAATATCCGGAAATCGAAAACTACCCGACTCCCAAGGATGCGGATAGCGCCAAAAGGTTTGTAGCCTTTTGTAATTATTACCGAAGGTTTATAAAAATATTTTCTGAGTATTCCAGACACCTTACAAGGTTATCAAAAAAGGTGTGCCATTTGAATGGACGCAAGATTGTGAATACGCATTCAGACATCTAAAGAAAGCTCTAATGAGTCCAACACTGCTTCAATATCCAAATTTTACAAAGGAATTTTGTATAACAACGGACGCTAATAAGCATGTATGTGGCGCTGTTCTAACTTAGGAACACGATGGTAAACAACTACACATAGCCTATGCTTCAAAAGCCTTTACAAAGGGAGAGAGTAATAAATCAACCATTGAGCAGGAATTGACTGCCATATATTGGGCAATCACACATTTCAGACCATAAATATATGGGAAACACTTTTTAGTCCGAACTGATCATAGACCACTTATCTCTTTTCTACGAAAAATCCGACCTCTAAACTAACACGAATACGTTTAGATTTGGAAGAATATGATTTCACAGTTGTATAAATTAGGGGGAAAGACAACTATGTCGCGGATATTCTATCCCGCATTACGATTAATGATTTCAAGGAAATGAATAAAAAGGTATCATGCATATTGAAAGTCACGACAAGAGCGATGACTAAAAAACCAGACAGAAGTAAAATAAATAAAAAGCATGAAATAAATAAATTAGATGAGCACAAAATATATGTACCAATTAAGAATAGTGACGTCAGAAAATATTATAAATTAAAGATAAATTTTAGCTAGCATAAATATAGATGATATATTTACTAAAGAGAAAGTTGACTTACGGCAATTTTTCTCTAGGCTCGAGAAAGCGGCCAGTAAATTAAATATCAATAAACTACAAGTAGCACCTAGTGAGAATATTTTCGAATTTATCTAGATAGTGAATTAAAGGTGCATTTAAAAATATGGTCAATAAGGTACTAAATAAAATACAATAGCGCTAATAAATGAAATGAAGGTAATAGATATAAAGAATTCTAAGGAAATTCTCGAAATCAAGCTAAAATATCATGATGATCCCTTTGAAGGAGGTCATTGCGGTATACATAGGACCACAGAAAAAATAAAAAAAAAAATATTACAACTGGAAGAACATGACTAAAGACATAGCTAAATACGTAAAAGCATGTCACAAATGTCAAACAGCAAAAACTACAAAACACGTAAAGTCCGATGATAATAACGGAAACACTTAATAAACCATTTGATATAGTGTATGTGGACACAATCGGACCATTTCCAAGATCACATTAATATGCGACTTAACGAAATACCTGGTAACGATACCAATACCAAACAAATCGGCAGACTGTCTCAAACGCGATATTTGAAAATTTCATACTTATTTATGGTCCAATGAATACGTTCATTTCGGATATGGGTACAGAATGTAAAAATTATGTATTAAACGAACTGTGCACTCTATTCAAAATTGAAAAATTAACAACAACAGCACATCATCACCAGACTTTAGGTACAATAGAAAGAAGTCATAGAACTTTTAACGAATATGTACGCTCATATATATCCGTAGAGAAAGACGACTGGGATGAATGGCTTAGATATTTTACATACTGTTTTAATACACCACCATCAACTGTACATAGTTATTGCCCTTTTGAATTAGTTTTCAATAAAATACCAAACAATTTTAAAGATTTAAATAGTGTAGATAAAGTAACACCATTATATACGTAGATGATTGTGCTAAAGAAGCAAAATTTAGATTAGAAGTAGCACTTAGGAGAGATAAACAGCTATTAGATATAAAAAAAAATTAGACAAAAAGACAATTACGATAAGAATATAGTAGACTATAATTTTAAAATAGACGACGACTTAGTCTTACTTAGAAATAACAATAATAATTTCTTTTAAATTAAGTAAATACTTTTTTCATCAAGAATTGTAATTAATAATAACACTAAGTTAAATAAATAAAAATAAATAAGATACAAAATAAAATAATTTAGATATAAAATCACTGTGTCATGTAAAAGAATGAAAAAAAGAACAAAAGTTATATGAACATTCATGGTCACACAATGTCTGTAAACAAAAGAGTATCTAATTGCACATTGTATGGGCAGCAACCACTTGACTGTTGCTGCGGCGCATACCATACTAATATTACACATTTGCGGCGATCATTTAATACTTTGTTCCTATGACGACGATTGTTTTGTTTTGCACCCAATGTGCATAATATATGTTCTTGTTGTATTGCACTGCTTATGATCGTGTGTGGCTCTCTTCACATGTTACCGTGGGAATTCTGCCTTATGGGTAGAAGACAGACGCGTGTCATATAGCACCCACTTGTCCTACGGTATACTGACACACAAACCTATATACTAACATAGAATTAAGGGCTGATTTGGAAATGCCATATCAGCCAAAATTTAGTATAAAAAGAGGAACATTTCCTTAAAATTAATCAATTACAATTTACATTTGTTACTCACTGGAGCTCTCGTTTGCTCAGTGATATAAATAATATTATCAATAAATTAATATTCTCAATAAATAAATAATATTGTAGAATAAATAGATTTAAATAAATAAAAATAAAACATTTAAATTTACACACCTCTCGTTTTTATATTTGGCGGCCAAAATGATCTCAAAGGTGATCTGTCGAGTTAAGATCAGGTGACTTATAAGGAGTTTTCAGTTGTATAGTGAGATATAGTAGCCATTCCTTGACGATAAGAACCGTATGTTTCGGTTCATTAATCTGTCTAAATATAAATAAGTCATATAACACCAACTGCATGGCTTTATATTTCAACAGGATATTGACCCAAATAATACTGCTCTTCTTTTCGTGTTAAAAAAAAATTATAAATAATATTAGTACAGAATACACTTTTATTATTCTATTACGGGACGGTAACCTTCGGATTCTAACTCGCAACATTCGCGTCAGTGAAAAATTTTTGAAATCGAAATCCCTGGCTAGCGTGTCCTATATCATGTAAACTACACGACACTCTCAATTCTGTCAAAGGTGTTATTTATGCACCGTGTTTAATAAACGTACCCGAAAAGTAAATTGTAGAGGAACAAGCTGTCACTGATGTATATAAGTTTACCAAGCCGAGCGATGACGGAATATCCCGTTACCGACCGGTAAAATTATTGCTACTTTTAACCTCTATCAACTGCCTACTTCGGTAGACGTGGCATGGTATAAGTGCAAGGTGGATCACTATATTCCCACCGTAATTAACTCAGAAATATTAACCCCTTTTAGTAACAAAAGCTCTACACTTCCAACAACAACAAAGCAAATAAAGGAAATTAATCCAACTTCATTCACTCTTATAACAACATCCAAGATCACTGAAACAATAAAAAACAAACACAAGCCCACTAATAAAGTTCAAGAAAAAGCACCTTTAAAAATAATAACAGCAACAAATATGTAAATCAATAACCTTAACACCCCATGCTTTACATCACCGATCTCTGGTTCAACACAGACACTTATAGATAACAACAAATACTTTATACCCGTTGACGATGTAGATAATCTCTACGACATAGCGATAGATCTCGTATCCTTGTAACAGAAGTAGTCAATGCCATTCCCCACTGTTTCCATAAGCCAAGCATATCTATCCATGTTTTTCCTACTCCATGAACTTTACTATATTACAGTGGAACATAAACGGTTTTTTAAAAAACTATAATGACCTGCAACTTCTTATAAAGCAACTGGATCCTAGTCTCATCGCACATACCCTTCGCACATAATCTTAAGCCGATCTCACCAAAAAATTATAGTTACTATTTTGCAAATTCTCCTTCAAACACATCCTCAAAACGGGGTACTGGCATTCTCATCAAAGCAAACATTCCACACAAATTACGGTTTATTCAGAACATCAAGTCGTCGCAACAGAAGTTCAATTAAACATGAAAATAACTGTTCTATCCTTTTATATTCCACCGAATCAAGAGATCTTTATCAGTGATATCCTTAATATCCTGTCCATGTTTAACACTACCCTACTAGTCGTAGGTGATTTAAACGGTTGGAACACATTATGGGGCTCAAAAGCAACAATAAGCTTGGCATCTTGCTGGAAAGTATAATATAACAATCCGACCTATGTGTCCTAAACGACTGAAGACCAACACACTTTTCCTCGCTTAATACTTTCATTAACATAGATATATCCCTTTGCTCACGTAGTTTACTTCCAGTTACATCCTGGTCAGTACTTAACGACCTATGCAACAGTGACCACTTTCCAATTTCTATATTAATGAGACATTCCCAGAAACGAATTATCTCAGTTAAAACAAAAAGATATCAACTCCACCTGGCAGACTGGCAGAATTTTGCCAAAAGAGCTGAAACTGGAATTTAAAAAAGGCGTCTATTCTCGTCTAGCAACAAAGATGCAGCCACTTTGACAAAATCCATACGCAACGCATACAACGTTAACATTCCCCAGTCTAAACCAGCGATATAAACACCACGCTACCAAGTTCCATGGTGGAATTCAGCCTTGACAATTTTACGTAAACAAAAAAAGATGACAAATGGCATATTTTCAAAACTAGCACCACGCAAGAAAATTTGATTTTATATAAAAAAGCAACGCAATTTTCCGTAGAGAGGTAAAGGCAACGAAAAAGATAAGTTCCAAAAAATTCACGAAAACAATAAACAGAAATTCATCAACCTCAACAATTTGGAACGTTTCTAACGTTCCAAATGCAATAGTCACTTCCAATGAACCTTTACTGATCCAATTAATGTTGCAGACCTCTTCGGCATTACCTGGGCTGATTACGTAGAAGACTTAAATTTTCATTCATTATTCATCTCATCTAAACACTCTTTTAATATAGTCACTAACAACACTAATGACGCTAAAGCAAAACTACTAAAGAAACCAATTACTATGCTGGAACTTAACAACTGCTTGAACATATGCATACCAGCATATGCTGTTGTAAATGTAAATGATACTGGCGATACAGTATTTACTGCTGAAGCTTGCGCTACGTATGCGGCTATTTGCCTAACACTGACAGAAAAGAAGTCTGCTATCATTACTGACAGTCTATCAGTAATTAATGCTATAAACAATCTCTTCAATTATAAATGGAACATAATAATAAGGATCAGGGATGCTATAACAAACTGGTCACATTAGCATCTTAGGCAATGAAAAAGTTGATACTGCTGCAAAGTTTGCCTCATACGCTCCTTTAAAAATGGATGGCACGTTAGAAAAATTGGACATCAGCCGTTATATCACAAGTCTCGCTAAGCTTAAAAATAAACAGAAACAGATCTCCCATAGCCACTACACCTCTGTAAATCCACACACTATCAATCCTACTTATCCAACAACAATCGAAAAGTCAAAAATTGCACTTTTCCAGACTTCGACTTGGACACGCTCGTTTTTTACATTGTAAATGTAATCTTACTATTAATTACATCCTTATAAACTGCACCTACTTCTCAAATCTAAGACTCAGCATTTTTGGAAACACTTGAATTTCTAATGAAGTCATCACTCTCCATGTTGTAAATATACGAATATTATATTTATATTAATTTTTACAAGTAGTTTTAAGTAGAGTAGAGCTGATAGCTTAGGCAGCTAATGCTCTTTTTTTCTACTATTTTAATCTTAGAATTAATTCCTCAAGATTAAATAAATAAATAAAGATTAAAACAAGGTTAAAAGAATAAATGTTATTAGGAGATTAAATCGTTTATATGTTGGTACTCAGAGTGTTCGCATCTTCTGACAAAATTATCTGTTAAATAATTTAATTTAATACTAATAGAGGGAAAACCAGCGAGTGTATGCAGTCTTCGCGTTAAATAGTGTCACGGGAGGTTAAAAATTATTTTTAAGGGCATGTTCTGGCCACCAGTAGCTTTTTCCTGCAACAATTTGCTGACATATACCAAACAGGTGCGCAATAAAACATTTTCAGAGCGAAGGATAGAAATTTTATTTGCAAAAACTGTAATAGTACAATTTTGAAACGACGGTATATCAGCAGTGAAGATATGATATAGAACAGGTTATAAACAGGAACCTTGTGGACAACCAGAATACTTAAACTTTACGGGATTTTGTTTTTCCAATGTGAACATGAAAAGATGTATCACTAAGAAAACTTAGTATGATTTAATGGTTTCAAGTGAGAAATCAAAAGTTTTTCGCTTGTATATGAGACCCTTATGCCACATAGAGTCAAAAGCTGATTTAATATCAAGCAGAATCATACCTGTTGATTTTCCATTTTCAAATTCGTTTTTAACTAATTTTTTAATTTTTAGTAACGGTTGGGTATTATTATGTTGCTTTCTAAAACCAAACTGGTTATTAGGATGAATATTATGTACGTCAATAAGGTTTATCATTTTCTCTTTTATTATCTTTTCAAATATTTTTCTTATAGATAGTAAAAGAATAATAGGTCTATAAGACTCTGGAGATTCAGCAGGTTTATTTGGTTTAGGTAATGCTATCATTTGTGACTTCTTCCACTGTTTTGGGAAATATCAGGGCTTCAAGCATGCATTTTGTAAATTTGTTATAAATTTAATTCATGTTTTGGCAGGTTTTTTAAACAGTTATTGTTAATTTCGTCAATACCAGGTGATTTTTTTCATACTTTTAATGAAATTAGATGAAATTAGAACACTGTGGTAGACTATTTAATTCAGTCTGTTTTATACTTTTAACGATGTTACTTTAAAAATAGTTTCATCATCCCTAAGGTGGCTTGAGACGTTGTTGTTAGAATAAAAGGTATCTGCTAGTATATTGCATTTTTCTTCCAGTGTACAGTACATTCTGTGATTATCTTTAAGCAAAGGAATAGTCTTAATTTTTCTTTTTAGAATTTTCGATAGATTCCAGAAAGGCACAGAATATTTATCTAACGTAGATAGCATATTATTCCAAGATCTCTTGTTATACTTAACAATTTCCTTCGTGATAGCCTTAGTTAGTCTAGTCATTTGGAGGTGATCGTTAATATCCCTGAATCTCTTCCAGTTTCTTCTATAGATATTTCTAAATTGGATCATAATTTTTATTTCTCTCGGCAACTTCTTGTCAGGTACATACTGATTCATTTTTGACACACTATGTTCTATGGTTGCTGTTATGGTGTTTTTAAAAGAAGTGATAATATCTTCAATTACAAAGGTGTTTGATACTTCTCTAAAGTTAGGCTGCATAGGAAGATTTCTGTTGATGTATCTAGTATATTTACGCCAATTGGCTTTATTAAAATTGTACGCTGTGTTTTGAATTAGATTTAGAATTGTGTTTATAGTACCCACTACTGGAAGATGGTCATAGCTTAAGTCATTTCACCCTTATTCTCGATACTACTTGTGGATTATTTGTAATGAAAAAATCTAGCGTAGAAGGTCTCCTTCTTGGGTCAGCTGGAATATACGTATTTTGTAACGGATAAACGATTTCCAATTGATTAGGCCGAATATTCTCATAGAGGACATTGCTCCAACAGTTATATGAATGACAGCCCCAAAAAGCTTTAGGCAGTTTAGTTTGGATCCTAAAATATATTTGCTACTCAGGTCCGAAATAAACATTTTCTTACTATTTGAATTTGATCTTAGACCACCGAGGAAATAAAATGAGTATAAATGAAGAAATTCGTTCCCGTTACGTACTTTAAGTTTCGTATTTTTTAGTGGTAACAACTCATGTGATATATTTTTCTTAATCATCAAAGCCACTCCACCACCTTTGTTTGCGGTCATATCAGTAGCAATTATAGTTACCGCGTCTAATAGATACTTAAGCCACGTTTCATAAAGAAGACAGACATCAACATTGCTTTTGTTTAAGAACTCAAAAAGTTCATACTATTTTCAACAATACTGTTCAACGCGAAATAAATTTAAATGTGAGACTAGTTATGACCTCAAATTGGTCAGCTCGAGACTTATATTTGCTCAACTTGTCAATGAACTCAACAGTGAGAGTTTTTAACTCCTTAAAGGAAGGAGATTTTCATTATTGTTGTGTGTTTGTATTGCCCCAAGAATTGGTATTTGCAGTAATATTTTGATTTTATGCAATTGGAAAATGTGTAGCATATTCTTTGCTGCTATAATTTAAATATCTATATATAGGTTTGGTAGTCCTTTTTTCTTGAGAGCGATGTTTAACTTCCAGATATGCTGCTCTATTAGGACACTCTGGAGACATAGCCCTATGTGAACCTTTACAGTTAGCGCATTTCATGTCATTTGATTTGCAATCCGTAGTTTTGTGGTTACCAACACATCTTGCGCAGGAGGTTTTCATATTACACCTGCTAGAATTATATCCAAACTTCTGGCAATTGTAGCGGTTTAGTTTCTGACCTTAATATACATAGTTAATTGTGCAGTAATTTTGTCTCAATTCCTTCAGAGATATAGGTTTTCTTTCAAAATAGACAATAAAATTACTATCTCACCTCTATTTTCCTTCTCCCTGGTGCAAATTTTGACGTCAGTGCACTTTACGCCCTTAGACAGGAGATCATTTTTAATTCTTATTTGGTCGCATTAATCCAAACCTAACAGCTTGGAAAGGCTTTACATTTTTAGCGGTATAAGTAGAAAATCCAAAGTTGAAATTTTTTTAAAGCTTTACAAACACTGTCAGTCATTTTTCTTCGCGCAAAACACTTTTAGACCAATAGAAGTTTTACGGATTGAATAATCGGTTATTTTTAAGATTCTTATCATTTCGTGTACTTACTCTATTTTACACTTAAATATGGTGAGAGGTGGTACCTTTTCTTATAGCCATCAATAGCAATTTCGTCATCGTCATTATTGCTTGCTTGAAGAGGAACAAAATAATTTTGATTACCAACTCTCTGAGAAGAGCTTGGTTTATTAGGTGATTTACTCACTCTGCTCAGCCTTGGGTTGGCAGCAGCATCATCGTCGCAGCGCGCTCTTTTAATTATTTTGTAATTGCCATTGCTTGTATCAATGCAAATATAACTATTTTTATTTAAAGAGAAATGTACCATTTATTAACAAACACAACTTGACACCACAAGTTCAAGCTTAAGAATGCTAATAAACTTTTATTTAAATGAAATATATATGCATGCAGATTGATTAGCTGCATACACACTTATTTTAGTGCTTCACTGTATGTACATATGTATATTATATATACAAATACATATTGTCTGTGATAATGAGATGTTATTTCATGAAAATCAAATCATATTTTATTTATGTACATACATGTTGCAAATCATTGTGTAATGGCGTTTTATTTTTTAAAAAAATTTTGCACTTTGTTGCCCTTACTTTTTTGTTTTCCTTTTCTAAAAAATGTAATACAAGGAAAGGATGCTGTGTGTATTTTTTTATTTAATTCATATTCTATAAAGTAAATTTACAAAAATATATAATCCCATAACAAGAGAAATCCCATAAAGAGAAATGTACCATTTATTAACAAACACAACTTGACACCACAAGTTCAAGCTTAAGAATGCTAATAAACTTTTATTTAAATGAAATATATATGCATGCAGATTGATTAGCTGCATACACACTTATTTTAGTGCTTCACTGTATGTACATATGTATATTATATATACAAATACATATTGTCTGTGATAATGAGATGTTATTTCATGAAAATCAAATCATATTTTATTTATGTACATACATGTTGCAAATCATTGTGTAATGGCGTTTTATTTTTTAAAAAAATTTTGCACTTTGTTGCCCTTACTTTTTTGTTTTCCTTTTCTAAAAAATGTAATACAAGGAAAGGATGCTGTGTGTATTTTTTTATTTAATTCATATTCTATAAAGTAAATTTACAAAAATATATAATCCCATAACAAAGAACTTAAAGTCTAACAAGTAAACGTTATGTGTAAAAATGAATAAAGAGAAAATGTATGTGATAAGTAATATTTATATTTATAGATAATATTTAAAGTTTCAAAAGTACAATATAAAGAATTCAGTAAGAGATGAATTACAATGTCATGTTTTAATATCCATATGTATGACGAAAAGTGAAAAGGAATGTTAAATACTTATACAACATATAAGAAATGTATTTTAGTTAATTACAGTAAAAAAAAGATACAGGTGTATATATACGAGTATATATATATTTATAGTAACTTCTGAATGTTGTGTTTACGTAGAATTCCAGATTGTTAGTAAACTTCTATCGGTAGTGTAATCGAGTATATCCTTCAGTCACAAATCAGTTTTAGAATGCGAGCAAATTGTTAGAATATGGGCAACGGATAGTGTTAAGTTACAAAAGTTGCATAATTCCGGATCAGTTCTGTTATAATAGTGTTGTGAATATCGTTTTACAAACCCTTAAACGTCCCAATAGAATATACTGAGGTCGAGTTAAGTTGACGTTATATTTAGGCCTAGGGGTTCCGGTAGCTTGAATACGATGCATAATCCCAAAGGGATTAGGAATGGTTTGATAGAAGCATGGAATGGTGGAAATTTCAGATAGATCTAATGCTTTCCTGGCTATTTAATCAGCGAATTCGTTGCCCTGAATTCCTACATGAGAAGGTATCCAAAGAAGTAGTATCTGGTTGCCAAATTCAGGATGGTTGATTAAACTGTCATAAATGCCCTTACGGTTTTTCTTGATATCTTTAATGGCACTGACACTGTCTAACAAAATGATAGTTCTTTTTCGTCTCTCAATAGCGCAGGAAATTGCATCTTTTACAGCCGATATCTCACACAGGAAAATTCCATCTCTGTCAGGTAGGCGATTTTCAAAAACTACTTCGAATTGTGAACCGTTTAATATCTTCAACTATGGCATATGAAGAAATTCCATTACGAAAGGACCTATCCGTGAATAATATCATATGTGTGAAAAGTTTCAAATTTTCTCCATTATAATTTCCTTAAAACAGGTGGGGTCGATCATATTCTTGTGAAGAAAAGAAAGGCTATCATCGATGTTTAATATATTAACAGGATATAACATTATAGTAGGCTTAGGTGGTATAGAGATTTGATATTGTTCTAAAAGGTTTATAATATTATCAATTGTGCTAGAATGTGCAGCGGATGTAGTTAAGTATCTCCAAAAAGTTTCGTGCAATCCACCCTTGATGATTGTGATAGACCTGAAAGCCAAGGCGGCCGGCCTCCTTCCATGTATTGACATAATATCTGAAGAATTGGCCTCCAATCTTGGTAGGCCGTGGTGTGGATCGAAGTAAACCTGAGGCAGTTCTAAAGCAATTGTTCAATGCAGCGTTAAATTTTTAAGTATTCCTCAAAGAGGTCCACCCGTACAGAGTGATACCGTGCGCCCTCGCTTTTTGCCCATTGTTGTATCCTTTGATATAGAAAGTTAAGCTTATGTTCTACAGTATTTGGTTCACAGAAGGTAATAACACAAATACTGTCAACGTAAATTCCAAAGTAATCAATCTCGAGCAAACTTTCAAGTGTTCTAACCAGTGAATTTGCATATAGAGATCAACTGATAAAGGTGAACCTTGAGGTACTACCTTGATCAAAAATTTCTCGCAATTTATTCAGAAAATTAAAAATACAAGTTTATTCATATAAATCTATATTGTCCCTTCGAAGTAATCCCCATCAATTGCAACACACTTATGCCAGCGCTTGATCCAATCCTCGAAGCATTTTTTATATTCGGTTTTCGGTATGTCCTTCCTGCGATTTTTCCATTGATTCCTCCCGGCTGCTGAAACGCGTTTCCCGTAATAGTTTTTTAACTCGATTAAACAGAAAGAAGTCGCAGGGAGCCAGCTGAATTAGGTGGCTGTTGGATGGTATTTGTTGCATTTATCGTCAAAAAATTTCAAGTAATGATGGTACTGTTCGACGGTGCGTTATCTTAGTGCAAAATTGACGAGTTTTCTACCCACAATTCTGGTCTATTTCGGCGAATTGCTTCACGAAAACGTCTCATAACGACCAAATAATACTCTTTGTTTACTGTCTGGCCATCTGACATCTCGGCTAATTTCGTGAACGCCATTCACTTGCCTGATGTCTGTATTGTGTGCCGTACTCATAAACCCACGTTCCGTCTGCAGTAATGATCCTTTTGATGAATAGGATCGGATTCAGCCTCGCAAATCATGTATTTTGCGTTGCTGCAAATTTAAATCCATTTCTAAAATTGTAAAAAATCGCCAACACACATAGAGATGATGTACTCTTGGCTACGTTACTTTTACAAATGTCAAGCTATGACGCTAAGATTTAGCGGGAATATCAACAACAAATGTATCCCCACGGGGGTTATTCCGGAAGCCTTTTTACCAAGGTAGTATACCATTATCAAGTGGAAAGGACGAGAATAGATGTCCATCAATTTGATTGGTAAGGAAAGATTTCAAAATCTTGACGATTCGCGGCTGCATGTTCCACTCAGTAAGTTTCAAGAGTATATCTGTCATAACAACAAGATTAAAAGCTTTTTTCATATCCTCCGATAAAATAACCGCGCGTTTTTTCTTTTTTAGGTTTAACTTTAGAGTGTCCTCAATACGATGACAAATACTATTATCATTAAATAGGTAATATTATCCATCGCTGGAATCGATCTCTTGAGTGTTTTTTAGGATTTCATTCAGTTCAAATATATTTATATCACCAATCATTTGCTTAGGAAAAAAGATTTTCTATTTATTGTGGATGGGAAAAAGTTCCCCATTAAGTTTCTAATTTTATTCCACAAATATGGAATGTCCATAAAAGTATTTAGTGAATTAAGGAAATTTTCAAATGTAAGCCTTTTAGAAATTCTGCATGCTCTCTTAGCTTTAGCACAGGCCCATTTATATTCTATAGCGAGATATCCCTAGAAGTATTTAGTGAATTAAGGAAATTTTCAAATGTAAGCCTTTTAGAAATTCTGCATGCTCTCTTAGCTTTAGCACAGGCCCATTTATATTTTATAGCGAGATGTTGAATTCGTTGCCTTTTAAACTTTTGCCAAGCTTTCTGTCTTAAACTTATTAATTCTGATATTTCCGAGTTGAACTATATTGGATTACTAACCTTTTTCAGCTTTCAACTGAGTGGGATAGATTCATTTGTTGCGCTTCTAAGTAAACAATTTATTTGAACAGCCTCTCGGTTTATGTTGTTTGATGTTACAAATTCATCATTAAAAATCAAAGCTTTCCTATTGAACAGTGTCCAATCAGCCATTTTATCCTGAAAACGTACTATGAATTTATCGACATTTGAATATTTGAGCTTTTTCTGATTATTATGGGAAAATGATCACTGACATCAAGTAGTGGTAAACATTGCCAGGATAAATGAGAAGCAAAATCTGAGCTACACATGGGGGCGTCAATTGAAGTTAATGTGTTTTGAGTGTTGAATAAAGTTGGAGAGCCATCATTTAAAATGACCAAATTTTGATCGTTAGCAAAGTTCTCCCAGATGTACCTGCCTGAGTTTGTTGCTGTTTGTCCCTGCCGCAGCTGATTATGATAGATTGAAATAACAAGTCACCATAAGAAGTAAGATATTGGGATACGTTGAGGTTGTTCCTGACGAATATTGCAATACCAGCTTTTGCATAGGAATAGTCCTTGTTATGCTGAAACACTCTAAATTCTGGACGATGCAGATGGTGTAAATTATTACAATTGATGTGGATTTTCCGCAGATCTATGATATTTGGGTTTTGTTTACTAGCTAATAGCTCTAAAGCGTATTCCATTGCATTATGTTGACATTTGCACCAATATCCATTAAAAATAAAATAAAAAATTAAAATTATATTTTTTTATCAAGTTTGCTTGGTAATATGTCCTTATAAGTTTTTGATATAATAATGGTCCTTAAATCGGGGAATTTTCGCATAATTGTGAACAGGAGAATTTTTCACGAATTGGGGCGGTAAATTCTGGGATGTCACTGTTGGCGTCCATTAATATTTCGTTATCATCATAGTTGACTTGTTTGAGTAGTCTTCATTTAAAGCTTTCTTGTCTACTACTACTTGAGTTAGCGCCATTTTGAGTGGGAGAGACTGAGAGAAATTGATATGTTGATTTTGTGATATTTTGAGAATTTTCGATGATGGATGTATGTGAATTTGTTGTTCTTTAAATTAACAGAGATTTTGTAATGGTTGGTTTGGTCAGTTTGGCAACACAGCATGTTTCAACACTACTTTTAGTTATTGATGATGCTTTTTTTCTTCTGCGTTGGAGTTTATGACTATTTTTGCGAAAGTTTTTTTCTTTTTTCTTTTGTTTAGATTAAAGAGCTTTGTTTAGATTAAGAGTTTAGATTGAAGAGTGTTTAGGGAGGAGAAGCCAAAAAATTCAATTTTTTCCAAACAGAAAATGTATTTATTTTATTAGCGTTAAATTACTTTTGAAACTATAAAATCATTTTTTTAAATACTTATGAAAAATTCAATATCCTGCCAACAGTAGCAGGTCAATTGTCTAAGTTTATCAACACGAAAAATACAGAGAAAATAGTGGTGGTGTGTTTTTAAGGACGTGACGTTTTCAACAAACGAACAATACCCAGCTGGAAACGTCTATCGCCATGTTCTAAGCAACGGATATCGAATGAATGAAATGATGCACAATTTAAATTTAATAAGTTTTCTTTTTATTTAAAGAAAAATTTTAAAATGTTTTCAAAACTTTAATTAAAAATATGTAATTTAAAAATTTGCTTTGAGTTTGTCAATTGTGTGAATCAACTGTTACTAATGAACTGACGATTTATGCAAACAGCTGATCAAATTGAACTTTAAAAAAATGTTACATAGTGATGTTAATTTTAAGATAAAATATTTGGTTCTTTCTAAACTTTTGACATTAGTATTTGAAGTTTACTAAAATCTCATATTTATATTAAAACATCAAAATAAAGTTTTAATAAAAGTTGAAAAACAATTGACCCTCAAACATTTACTAGGAGTTAAAAAATCATTCAAGATCCTATTTTAAACCGGCTTCCGTTGATGAAAACTACCAATTACTTTTAAGTATTTATATGTAACTCTACATGAAAAGAAGCACTCGCGACCCATAATCTGATATCTCCCAAATAACAATAAAGTGCAAAAAAGCCGCTTGTTGCCATTGGTCTGAAATGTCCAATGGATTAAAAGTGTTCTTTTTTAACACTTCTTTTATTTGTAGCTTTTTTAAAGCAAATACGCTGTAGGAATTTTAATTCAAAAATTTTTTTTTGTTGTTTACGTTTTCCAGAACATGAGCGTATATTAAAACAAATACATGGGCGCATATCAAACACAGATTTTTTTTACGATTATAAACAATATACATAATTCTAATTCGGTGATTACCATTTTTTTTTTTGGCACGTACTCATGTGTTCTTAACTTTGTTTTTGTTTTTCATTACACAAATAAAATGTTATCTTGTAAGTCATGATCAAAATTGCCGGGATTAAAATTCCAAAAATGATCTAACTAATCACTTGGAGATACGATCGGATTGGTAGTACTGTCTGGCTGTACAGCTGATGACTTCGCAGAGTGGATGGAATAATGTCTATATGCACAAGCAATACAGGCGAATTACATTCTTTTAAATTTCTAAAAAAAAATTATAGTTCCCCATGCATTTCAGAGTCAGATAAAATTCAAGTACATTGTATACAAACAATTAAAAACAAAAAGACAAACTACTTTAAAAGAATATTGTATTAATAACTTAAGATTAAATATTGACTAAAATTTAATGTTTTAATAAACATAAAAAAAGCCTCCCCGACCTTCCCACATACCTCTGGCGATGATGACAAACATCGGACAAATGATCAGGAAAGACAGCCCACCTACTGGGAAAAAAAATTACAATGCTAAAGCAAAGATCACCACCAATTAGCAAGGATCTTCAAAACTACACAAAAAAAAAAAAAATCATATGGGGGAAGCTACAGCGGATTAATCATCTACCTAGCTTGAAACTATCAAATTGATTAAAGAAACTGAAACAAAGCAATAGATGCTTCGTGGAAGCCAATATGCTCCCTAGAGTGACGGATAAAAAAAATTGACATAAATACAGTATGTCAAGAATGATTTTAAACACATAAAAATAATAAGCTCTTTTAAATTAAATTGGCAATAAAATGTCAGGGTGTGTTACTGCATATATATTTTTTTGTTGTAGATAATTTATTGAGTATCTTCAAAGGATTATGATCAAAAATATTCCAGTTTATTGCAAATTAAGAGAAAAATACAACAAAAACATATATTACTTAATTTTTTTAGTGTCAAATAATTCTTTACACACCTATTATTTTTTACTCAGTTTAGCATTTATTTCAAGATCAAATGTGTTTTCCCGTTATTTTTGAAGTTATTTATTGTTTTCAGCAATTTTCTAAATAAGTTGGCGATAATTTTTTGTAATGCAAATCTCATTAAGTTGAATATTACACGATTTTAAAGATGACGCGAAAAAGGTTACCTTACAACATCATTCAGTTAATATACTATAATGATCATTTGTAAAAGGGTATAACCGAGTTATCAGAAATAATTTCAGCTGAAGATTGAAGTTAAAGAAGAGAATTTGCACTAAGATCAATAAGTAAGCATGCATAGCGTATTATTATTACAACAACCGCACAAAATCCTCAAATTTCCTCAGGAACACTTGTGAAAGAGCTTGAAGAAGAGTGTGGTATTGTTGATTGCTATTAAAGGGTTCGGTAGGCAGTTCTAAAATATAAATAATAATCAAGAGCAGCACAAAAGAAATCATTATAATGTGCAGCAAACATAGAAAAACATTTTCTCCTTGTCATTATGAACGTTTAACAACCGTTTGACTATTGGGATAACGTTATATTTTGTGTTGAATCTATAATGGTGTAGTATGACAATGATTGGCCTACAAGCGTATGGAGAAAATGCTCAACATCGCTGGAAAAGAACATAATTATTCCAATTTAAAAAATTCCAGTATTGGTTTAGAGGTGTCCTCAAGAGAAATCGTAGAAGACTTTGCCTTTATAGAATCAATAATGAATGCACAGAATACTAAGACGTTTGAAAGACACATTTGATAAGTAGCACTAGGAAATTCGGGTTCCTCAGGGACAACAAACTACAATTCAAATTTTATCAGAACAACGATTCTAAGAATAATTCGCATGTAGTTCGGATGTGGCTTCTTTATAACTGCGGAAAAGATACAGATAGACACTTCTGCATAAACCATAACTTTAACCCTATTAAAAATTTGTGGGTATTTTGCAAAAAAAAAGTGGCTAAACGCCGAACAAAGAGCATTATAACATTTAAACTGCAATAATAGAATAGTGAAGAAAATACCGACAGATTATGGCCTAAAAAAGTTGGTTAATTGGTTGAAAAAGCTACTATAATGTGTACTAAATGCAAAAGGTTATACCAAATATTAAAAGTCTGAAAAAAGTTTTTCTTATAGCAAAATATAACATTTATTTATTTCGCTTTGTGCTATTTAATTACAATTTAAAATATAAATTCTTTCGATTTTATATCTATATTAATCAAAATTTTTAACATACAATAAATTTCATTATATAATTTGAGACCATTATAAAATAGCAAATTTTGCAAATAACACTGGTCTATAAAAGACAAAAAATTTTCTCGCCTTTAAATAAAACTATATGAAATATAATGGTTTGATGCGTTGAATTCAAAGCCGTTTACAGTTTTTTTCCATCGGGCTCAAGTTCACAACTTAACTGAGCAAAAAAAAATTTTTTTCGCACAAAATTGGCGCAATTTTTTTGTTCAAAAAGCCATAACAAAAGTTTTCAGAATGAAAATTGTAGATGTTATTTACAGCTGATGATAGATGTCCCTCATATCTAGTTCTTTGTTTTCAATTTTCCAAATAACTTTCAAAACATTCTACTTAATTTCTTCTTACTCCATATTTTTCTAAATTTAAATCCAGAAACACTGCTACCACACAATTTTTATTTTAACGTCCATTTTCCACTGTGCCATTTCTAAATATAATAGTGATTCGCAGCTATGTTTATGACGATACCCCGATTGAGTTTCATTTAAAAGATTATTATCCTCAAAATGTTTGCTTAATTTATAATGTACTATTTTCTCCAATATTTTACTAACTGTCATTAACATATTCACTGGTCATATATCGTGTGGGTCTTTAGTGTTCTTAATCTTCTGTATTGGTACTACGCATGACTCCTTTAGGCAATTTGGAAAAGTTACATTTTGCAAGGATTTGACTATAAGACCATGTAAATGGTTACCAAGGATATCAAAGTTATCAACAAACATTTTGACTGAAACGAAATCTGGTCTCTTTTCCTGTTAAAACACTTTAACGTATCTTTTAGCTTATCTACTGTAATTGTTTAAATTTGAATTTAAGTTAAGGTTTACAAGAATAAAGTTTTCATACATCACGAATTGTATGCTATCTGCAATTTGCTTCACGCTATTTACTAAAAAGTAATTTAGCTCCTCTGCTATTTGTTTTCCATTAGTAAATGTTTTTTTAATTTATTTTTATTTCACTAATTTTTCTTTTTGTAATACAAGTGATTTAATTGTTTTCCACATAGTCTTTTGATCATGCAATATATTTATTTTGTTATTAATGAAATTATTTTTAGCCGCTCTTAGATGCATATTCATTTCTAAAAATTCTATATGCATTCCAATGAAAAGTGCAGTCTTTAATAAATTTTGTTGTTATCATTGGGCCAATAGCTTTATTTATTCCTTTAACCAAAACTTCAAATAATTGGTGCACTCCGTAAATTTACGTTGTTTCGAAATCTCAGATTATTGAACTTTATTATTTGAAAACTTTTCCTATTTGGCTTTCATATTTCTCTTTTACTGGCAGTATTAATTATTTCTATTGACTCGTGATTGATTACTTATCTTCAGATAAAAATGTATTTTCGCTCATATATCCTCAATATTTGTTACAACATAATCTATGTATTGATGAGTTATTTGTTATTCTTGCGGGCTGTGTAATAATTTGTTTAAAAAAATTATCCTGCATTATTTCATGTATACTGCTTTTATGGTTACTGTTCTCCAATCAGTTGATATTAAATCACCAATTATTAAATGATGTTCGTTGGTCATTGTTATTTCCATTTCTTCTTTAAAGATATGTATAAAAACATTTTCAGGTGAGTTTCTGGCATCAAGTGATCTAAAAATTCCAGTGACTATGTTTTTGATCCTTTTATACTTTAATTCAATTTTCAACCACAAATATACTTTTTCTACTTTTTCTACTGACCTATTATTTGTAATCTCTAATTTTCTTTTATGTAAAAACAAACACCATCAGTTTGTCTTGATTCATTACTACATCTTATAATTTTATAGTTATTTATCATTATTTCTGAGTCTTCAATATTTTCAGTTAGATGTGTCTCAGTTATACATATAAAATCAAAGCTTTCATTCGTACATACATAAAATTTCAAGTTCATTAAAATTTGAGGTCAGCCCGTCCTTTCTCTTGCTTTTTTTTGCGTTTCAAAATTGGATAGACTATGTCTCTACTATCGTGCTTAATGTCTCTATCCCTTAAATTTAACCTTTCTTTTGCTCTTATACAATTAATGCATTCTTTTTTGCCAATATTATTACAATTTTTATAGGAATGTCTACTTTCGCTGCACTTAGCGCAGATTTCAGCTTTTTGTTTGCAATATCTCGAAATATGATTAAATCCTCAACACTTATAACATCTAATAACATTACAACTTTCAAATACTGGAGATCTCTCCCATTCAATGTTTATTTTATTCATCTTCATAATTTTAGTTTAGTTTTATAAGAGAATCAATATCTTGTACTTCAGTAGATGATGAACATTTTCTCGAAGAAATTCTAAAAAGAAGGAAAGATTTTTGAATTCGATTTTTCGAATGTCAATGCCACCTGTTCGATTAATAGGCTATTTAGAAATGAAATTGGAATATATGAAAAATATCTAAGACTGGGAAAAGGAAAAAACATTTTACTATTGTGGGAGTAACATAAAACGGCTCAAATTATATTTGCAGTACCTGCTACGCAAGTAAGCGAGAGAGCCTTTTAAGCCTTGAAATTTATTTAGTCGCCACAAAGAAGAAAGTTTAAAAATATATTAATTATAAAACTAAAAGAAAATTACTTTAAAAAATAAATTTCATACCAACAAAATATTTGTTCTTTTTTAAATTTGAGCCCAATTCGAACCTTGAACCGAACCCGAACCCTCATATTTTCCGGGTTGTCAGTCTATGATATATACAATGTTCAGTGCTGTTAATATTTAGCATATGCTTGCAAAAAATAAGTCAAAAGGGGCTTAGTACAATTTTACTATTGACATTTTATTCAGGGTAGCAACTCTTCAATATAAATAACTGTTATACAATTTTTTTTATCTGGTTGCAAGTTGCCAATAAAATCAATGCTTTTTTATAAACCTTTCTGGACGGAGTCTTATTTTAAAAATCTAAATATCATATTCTGCCTGGGTGACAAATTCCAATAAACATATTTTTAATTTAAAAATCGAACTCCTTTCTATAAATAAAAGCAATTTTAGTTTAATTACGTCAATTTTGCAACAGCTTTTAGCAAATTGTCGATGAAAACTGCTTAAATAATGAGTTGAAAATAAATATAATATTAAAGCTTGAAAACTGGTGGTCTATATTGTCCCAGTAATCCCGAAGAGGTTAGGTTAGGTAAGATGAGGATGTGCAATAAGTAGAAGAAATCGAAGGTTGTAATACTCTAAAATCATTAGTTTAAGTGTGTTCGTCTTGTAGAAGGAATAAGAATTATTAATTAGTAGAGATATAGGGAAAGAACGAGAGAAAGTTAAAAGAGAACAGTCGACCAGATGCGACAAGTTCAATAAAAGCCGAAAGCGCCCCGGAGTCCGGTTAATTCCCATGCAAGAGCCGTTTGAAGGCCTTAGCAAACTGGATAATGGTGTTAGAGTCTGTGTTCGAAAGGTAAATAGGTGCTTTTTAAAATAACCACTGACGAATTTGTGTCTTAAGCGCTAAAAACATATAATAACACTATGAGCCCAATTATTAATATTCCCGGGAAAATAATAATTTAAATTTTATTGTGAATTATTTTCTAATATAGCAATTTCTTTATGAGTCAATCGCGCATAAGCGACTGAACCAAAAGTAGAATAGTTTGATGAGGATAAATAAATAAATCGGAAGAAAAAGAGAAAGATTTTGTTTGTACAATTAATCGTCCACTAAAGTATGTTGTACAAAGTACATTTTCAAATGCTGCACTTTGAGGAGCTAATAAGGGGGTAAAAGGAGGATTTTGGGTTCATAGTCCCTCTTGGAAACTTTAAAAGATAGTCTTCTAATTTTTCACATTATATTCTATTACTAAGGTGCACATTAATTCAAAAATTATCTTCACAGGAAAAGTGTCCGGTGCATCTCCCATAAAAAATAATCATCCCTATCGTGAACATGAGAGATATATAAAATTGCTACGCATGTCTCCCATGAAATTTTTGTACTCTTTTCACAACAACTATTAAATAGAATTATAGTTAGCTTTAATTTCACATTGGAAAACGTGGCGTTTTTTTTTTTTTTTTTTTTTTTTTTTTTTTTTTTTTTTTTTTGAAAACCCACTATTAATTATCATAACAAAATGGTAAAATTTAATAAAAAGAATTTGAAAACTCAATTGTACTGCAGGAAATTGTTATGTAAAGAATTGCACAAACAAAAACTGGAAGAGAGGAAACAGAATAAACGTATATTTTCACCAGCAAGACGGTGGAAAAGAAACTGATGGCCCTGGTCAAGCAGCTACAATTGGAAAATGGCTTAAACGCCTAAAAGAATAACAAGAAGGAAAAACCAAATGTGCATATTAATGCCGTTGATATACATTAGAGGGCTGCGTAAAACTATTTGCAAGCCAGCCGACACTACTATACAGTAGAACATATGACAGTATTTCGTGCATTTTCTTTAGTAAAAGCAAAAGTTCTTTGGTTTTGATTCTAAACAAAACAAGCACTGTATCATTTGAAAAAAATTTAAAAACATTGCGTCGCTAGTTTTGCATTTTGTGCGACAGTAAAAATAAAAGCAAAACAAAATTATCAGGTCAAATAACGGTAAACTATAGGAAGCACAGTACGTACAGTAGAATGAGATGAAATTAACGAAGGGAACTTAGCATGATTATAATGAGAGTAGGAGAATGAGAGTGATGAATGAGAAAAGTATTAGATGTAGTCCCATGCCTATTTATTGTTGTGAATTGTGAAACTTACAATAACAAAAAACAAAACCAAAAGAAAAAACAAGAACAAGAAATACACGCATATCGCCAACAGTCAGCTTCGGTCCCTAATGTTCTGCTGCAATTTTCTTTTATTTTTCTTTGCTTTAAACATTTTGCATTCTTTTCTTCTATGGGTTTGGTTTGATCCTTTTGATTTTATTCGTAATTCAAAATATTTTCTCTTTACAACATTTATTTAATAAAGAAATAGTACAAAAGACGAAGTATTTTAAATGTTGGACGATTGCTTGTAAGCCATTCAAGTTGTGCCTGCGCTGCCCTCTCATATATGTACATACACATCAAATTAAGTGAATTCAGATAACCACGAGTTGACGGTTACTCCAAATTATAAAAACAAATGAAATTGCTAACCGCATTAAACGTTGAAATTGGAAAATGAAGAAGAGGGAGATATTATTGGAAAGCTAAAGAAATTGGGAATAAAACTAAAAATAAAAACGGTTTAGTGCGTGAAATGTTCAATAATGGTTTTGATTTCCTTTGGAATTGTATCTTAACGATGAGGAAGGAAGAGAGAAACATGCTTAAAAGATAAAAGTAACGAGGAGTTAAAAAAGCAAGAAAACAAAGAACCAAACCGGACTAATTATGAGCAAGATGAGGAATAATGTCATATTCGGTAGCGGCCATGAATCCAATGGATCGGAGGAAGGCGGTATTGATGTTGTCAAAATTTTTATTTTTGTGAGTGAATTTAAAAATTCAGTAACTGCATTTAATAGTGCATGATGTTTTTTTTGATCTTTAGCACTTTTAGATCCTAAAATAACATAATAAAAACTTCAATCTATATATAAAAAAATGAATTGAAAAGTCCTTGTGGTGAACACTGCCACCATATATCAGTTGCTCTTATTATTGGACTGACGAAGAGCATGTCAACTGTCAACCTTCTGCCGATAAAAATTAATAATACCACTATTAACTTCGTTGATTCGGCAAGGAATGTTGACGTAATTTTTAACAGGCAATTAAATTGGGCGGACCATGTTAGGGCAAATTGTGGAAAGACTTTTCTATGCTTCGAGATTATTTACACCAAGTCATGTTCGGATACTTATTGCTAGAACTTACTTATTTTGCCTATCCTAACGTATGTTTGCGTATTATTCGCTAGCTGTAATGCATAAAGTATATGTAGGCTTTATGTAACATTCAATAATATTGCCAGATATGTGTTCGGTATCAGAAGGAATAGGAGTTTTTCACAATATGCGTTCAAAATTTGTGGCACACTTTTGATAATCTCTTGAAGTACCATACCTGCATAAAATTGTATATACTGGACAACTTAAATATTTCTTGATTTTAATTTTGCTATTGCTTACTTAATTATGTTTGTTTATTTTATTTTAATTTTATTTTGCAATTAAATTATTTCTGTAAAATTTTATTTTAATTTTTTGTATATAATATTGTTGCTTTCTTTATTATTTTGTACACAATTGATTAGTTAAATTTTCTTATATGTTTGTCAAATACCTACCCAATACTGTAATATAAGGCCTGATCTTGTTGTGTTATACTAATCAGATTAATAAATAAATAAATAACTTTGGCAGAACAAAGTCCGTGTGGGCAATTAGTATTCCAAGAAAAATCATTAATTACTTAAATGATTAAAGGAAACACATTTCGAGAGAATAAACTATTGACTCAGGATCGATCAGTGGCATTTTTTAGGGTTACCATTCCCCACTGAATGATCGGAAAAGGGGAAAAAATTTCATGGGAAAAAATATTAATTTATTATAGGAAATTGAAACACATTTCGAGGCACAAAATTATTCACGTTGAAATGGTTGTCGATGACATGTTGAAATAGTCGTTATACGACGTATAATGGTTACACAAACAATGATTAAAAAGGAAAATGATATTAAAAACTTTTTTTCTATTATTATAATCTTTATCGAAATCTCTTTTCTAAACTAGTATATTATATTATTATGAGATTTTACTTAAAGTATTACAACAAAAATCTTAATAATTAAATAAATAAAGCTACAAAAATCACAGAATTAAGGAAAAGTCATAAAAAACCTTGTACAAACCTTAAACATCATACGAAATATTTTGAATTATAAACTAAATAAACTTTTTTATCATGTGCAAACATTCTGAAATTTTCATTAAATGTCGAGCTAGTTTCCTTGCGAATGATTCAATAGTTACGTGATTAAAGTTGCTGTGCAGCAATCCTGTAGAATATATGATATAAACTTTCATATATTATCTTAAAATTTTTATTCTGGATAGTCTTAATTTCCTTCTTTAAGTTTAGAAGATCTGAAAATCCTAACCTAGCACGCATAGGTCATAATAAGCCGAATACATATCTCGTATAAAAGAATTTTATTCTTACAATTAAGTTTAGTTCTCCTGCTAAGCAAATTATTATTTTTATTTAAAATAACTCCTAGATATTTAACATCATCCCTTAGTGGGACCATAATACGAATACCTTTCAGCCATCTATTATAAGGAAATATAGCCTGAGTCTTGCTATCATTAACTTTTATCTTCCATTTGTCAAAACATTTGTGGGCAAGTTTTAAACTAACCCCCATTCTTTTAATTATTACGTTCAATACTTTACCGCAGCAAATAAAAGCACTATTAGTCGCATAAAAAACCATTTCGTTATTACTTGGAATGGTAATATCTGATATGTAAATTGAGTAAAGAGTTGATGATAATATCGACCATTACGGCAGACCAGCAGGTATTTGACGATCACTAGATAACATGTGATCGATAGGTACGACAAAAGAGCATTGATCCAAAAAATCTTTAAACAATTTCAGCAGATATGGTGGAAAAATAAAGGCATTAAATTTAAAGATTAGGCCGTCGTGACAAATGGATATCGAGAATTATAACATAAGTACTCTTACGATTCTTTTTGTTACACTCGACAAATTTAACGACTCTTTTTAATTGGTGCACAGTATAATGCTACTTGCGTAAGCGGAACTGTTGCGGATTAATGATACAATTTCGATTAGAAAAATCCAAAAATTTTCTACAAATTATCTTTTCAAATACATTATCTAATAGACGACTATGAATGCTTATGGGCGTAGAAACAAGTATTACCTTAGCCCCGTTAAAAATCATTAGAAAATATCCATCCACTAAGCATAAATTGAACAATTCCCTTAGAGTCGCGAAAAAGTAATTGGGCATATTGTTGAGAATTATATTCTACAGCAACATCACAAACGATTTAACTTAAGCTTAATCGGTAAATTCTATATTAGATCTATAAGCATTTTGTCTTTCAGATTACGGACAAATTTTGGGAAAGGCGAGTCTATAGGAGAAGTATTTTACAAGGTGGTGATATGAGTGTTAACAAATACGTCTGTTACCGCATTCGCATTTTCAGTGACCGTTTTCAAAATAATAATAATAATAATAATAATAATGATAATAATAATAATAATAATAATAATAATAATAATAATAATAATAATAATAATAATAATAATAATAATAATAATAATAATAATAATAATAATAATAATAATAATAATAATAATAATAATAATAATAATAATAATAATAATAATAATAATAATAATAATAATAATAATAATAATAATAATAATAATAATAATAATAATAATAATAATAATAATAATAATAATAATAATAATAATAATAATAATAATAATAATAATAATAATAATAATAATAATAATAATAATAATAATAATAATAATAATAATAATAATAATAATAATAATAATAATAATAATAATAATAATAATAATAATAATAATAATAATAATAATAATAATAATAATAATAATAATAATAATAATAATAATAATAATAATAATAATAATAATAATAATAATAATAATAATAATAATAATAATAATAATAATAATAATAATAATAATAATAATAATAATAATAATAATAATAATAATAATAATAATAATAATAATAATAATAATAATAATAATAATAATAATAATAATAATAATAATAATAATAATAATAATAATAATAATAATAATAATAATAATAATAATAATAATAATAATAATAATAATAATAATAATAATAATAATAATAATAATAATAATAATAATAATAATAATAATAATAATAATAATAATAATAATAATAATAATAATAATAATAATAATAATAATAATAATAATAATAATAATAATAATAATAATAATAATAATAATAATAATAATAATAATAATAATAATAATAATAATAATAATAATAATAATAATAATAATAATAATAATAATAATAATAATAATAATAATAATAATAATAATAATAATAATAATAATAATAATAATAATAATAATAATAATAATAATAATAATAATAATAATAATAATAATAATAATAATAATAATAATAATAATAATAATAATAATAATAATAATAATAATAATAATAATAATAATAATAATAATAATAATAATAATAATAATAATAATAATAATAATAATAATAATAATAATAATAATAATAATAATAATAATAATAATAATAATAATAATAATAATAATAATAATAATAATAATAATAATAATAATAATAATAATAATAATAATAATAATAATAATAATAATAATAATAATAATAATAATAATAATAATAATAATAATAATAATAATAATAATAATAATAATAATAATAATAATAATAATAATAATAATAATAATAATAATAATAATAATAATAATAATAATAATAATAATAATAATAATAATAATAATAATAATAATAATAATAATAATAATAATAATAATAATAATAATAATAATAATAATAATAATAATAATAATAATAATAATAATAATAATAATAATAATAATAATAATAATAATAATAATAATAATAATAATAATAATAATAATAATAATAATAATAATAATAATAATAATAATAATAATAATAATAATAATAATAATAATAATAATAATAATAATAATAATAATAATAATAATAATAATAATAATAATAATAATAATAATAATAATAATAATAATAATAATAATAATAATAATAATAATAATAATAATAATAATAATAATAATAATAATAATAATAATAATAATAATAATAATAATAATAATAATAATAATAATAATAATAATAATAATAATAATAATAATAATAATAATAATAATAATAATAATAATAATAATAATAATAATAATAATAATAATAATAATAATAATAATAATAATAATAATAATAATAATAATAATAATAATAATAATAATAATAATAATAATAATAATAATAATAATAATAATAATAATAATAATAATAATAATAATAATAATAATAATAATAATAATAATAATAATAATAATAATAATAATAATAATAATAATAATAATAATAATAATAATAATAATAATAATAATAATAATAATAATAATAATAATAATAATAATAATAATAATAATAATAATAATAATAATAATAATAATAATAATAATAATAATAATAATAATAATAATAATAATAATAATAATAATAATAATAATAATAATAATAATAATAATAATAATAATAATAATAATAATAATAATAATAATAATAATAATAATAATAATAATAATAATAATAATAATAATAATAATAATAATAATAATAATAATAATAATAATAATAATAATAATAATAATAATAATAATAATAATAATAATAATAATAATAATAATAATAATAATAATAATAATAATAATAATAATAATAATAATAATAATAATAATAATAATAATAATAATAATAATAATAATAATAATAATAATAATAATAATAATAATAATAATAATAATAATAATAATAATAATAATAATAATAATAATAATAATAATAATAATAATAATAATAATAATAATAATAATAATAATAATAATAATAATAATAATAATAATAATAATAATAATAATAATAATAATAATAATAATAATAATAATAATAATAATAATAATAATAATAATAATAATAATAATAATAATAATAATAATAATAATAATAATAATAATAATAATAATAATAATAATAATAATAATAATAATAATAATAATAATAATAATAATAATAATAATAATAATAATAATAATAATAATAATAATAATAATAATAATAATAATAATAATAATAATAATAATAATAATAATAATAATAATAATAATAATAATAATAATAATAATAATAATAATAATAATAATAATAATAATAATAATAATAATAATAATAATAATAATAATAATAATAATAATAATAATAATAATAATAATAATAATAATAATAATAATAATAATAATAATAATAATAATAATAATAATAATAATAATAATAATAATAATAATAATAATAATAATAATAATAATAATAATAATAATAATAATAATAATAATAATAATAATAATAATAATAATAATAATAATAATAATAATAATAATAATAATAATAATAATAATAATAATAATAATAATAATAATAATAATAATAATAATAATAATAATAATAATAATAATAATAATAATAATAATAATAATAATAATAATAATAATAATAATAATAATAATAATAATAATAATAATAATAATAATAATAATAATAATAATAATAATAATAATAATAATAATAATAATAATAATAATAATAATAATAATAATAATAATAATAATAATAATAATAATAATAATAATAATAATAATAATAATAATAATAATAATAATAATAATAATAATAATAATAATAATAATAATAATAATAATAATAATAATAATAATAATAATAATAATAATAATAATAATAATAATAATAATAATAATAATAATAATAATAATAATAATAATAATAATAATAATAATAATAATAATAATAATAATAATAATAATAATAATAATAATAATAATAATAATAATAATAATAATAATAATAATAATAATAATAATAATAATAATAATAATAATAATAATAATAATAATAATAATAATAATAATAATAATAATAATAATAATAATAATAATAATAATAATAATAATAATAATAATAATAATAATAATAATAATAATAATAATAATAATAATAATAATAATAATAATAATAATAATAATAATAATAATAATAATAATAATAATAATAATAATAATAATAATAATAATAATAATAATAATAATAATAATAATAATAATAATAATAATAATAATAATAATAATAATAATAATAATAATAATAATAATAATAATAATAATAATAATAATAATAATAATAATATCATAATAATTTACATCAAGATCAGTAAATGACTTTCCGTTGGCCTTTAGAGCTCTCGCCAATTTCCAATTCTCTTTCAATCCCGGAGGCAAATGTTCAATAAATTTCGACCATGAATTATTCCGGTCCCTATTAAGGTGGAAGACAATAAATCTATTTAGTTACCCCAGGATACACCTTAATGGATTCCCTGCGTTAAAGTCCGTACATCTTTGATATTTTCGCCTGTACTATTTATCTGACCTACTAACATTATAGTTACATTTATCAGAGATCGCACTTTGCAAGGATTTTTCGACTAGTAGGTATTTTTTCAAAAGCTTCTTTAATTATAGATATCAATTTACCAAAATAAAAATCAAGATTGCCTGAATTGGAGGAAATCCAAAATACTGATTACTGGCAAGGCAGCACGATGGTACAAGGGAATCGAGTATGTTACATTTTGAAGTTATCCATAAATCACACAAGTTACTAGTACATGGTCCGACTGCAAAACATTTGGAAGCGTCTTCAGGTTCGAAAAATATCCATTGTAGACGACTGAACTGGATTAATATTTTGCCCAAAACGAGTAGACTCAGTCGTGTAATATATAAGTTGGATTGGAGACAGACACTGTAGAGCCCTTTACCGGCGGATTTGTACGATACACAATTCTAGCATGTTGCGCTTTCAAATCCTCAAATATAAAGTAGTCGTTGGAGAAAGAAGTTAATTTATCTAAATCAGGTTTGAAATTGGTAGTATGAACTAGATTAGAAGACGATGTAAATATAACTGGGCGCCTATTAATCAGCACTTGAAATAATCTCAGCAATATTTGTTTTGATTTTCGGTAACGAAATTATGCTTAATCTTAGCTTTGATTGCTATGAGAACACCTCCACCTTGCGTACATCGATCATCTCTATAAATTTTATAACCACTAATTTTAAATTTGTGGTACAGTCTAAAAAGTCTCATTAACAAGAACAATATCTATTTTCATTTTGAGTTGAAAATATTCCACAGCATATTTAAGCATCATAACTATTTCGACATATTTGTAGAGTATCAACCGCATCAAAATATATTTCCAAAAGCTTCTCATTGAAAATGCCATCTTTAGTATGTTTACCGTAGCAATTATTTTTAACTACCTTGGAATATAAAATACCATATGATTTGGAAATATGAGTATTACCTTGGTCTAGCATTGGTAACTGAAGAAAATTATACTCATCTGCTTTAAAAAACCAAGAATTGGAGCTTAGTTTGGTCTTCCTGAATTTGGAAGTTCATAAGGCAATTGTGGCATTTGTATATTATGCTACCAACATTGTTGCTACTGTTAAGTACGCGGTCTGAAAATTGTTAATTTCCAACGCAGGCCGAGCATATCACTACACGATTGCAGTTTTTAGCACCATGATCATACATAGCACACTTACGAGCATTGAGTTGAGCTCTTGTTGCCTTTTAAAAGTCGTCTCCAATAATCATAAATATTCAAAAGAATCTTAAGATACCTGCTGACGTTCAAATTCCCCATGATATATTGCATCATCCACATTCGATCTTTTTGTAGGCAATTCCTTTTCGCTTACCGACTTTATATTATGCGAGCTGATAAACTCCTCTTCCGAAATCTTAACATAAAAACGTGGAAGACAAAAAGCTATTAGCGTCTTTCACCTCGTGTGTGTAAAACTGGAACTTTCTATCTTTCAAACCACGCAGAGCATCATTGCGAGTTGGAAATAATTTTCGTTACAATGGACATCCTTTTGAAGTTATATTTTTCTCCAATTAACCAAATAACGTTAGAGAAACTATGTGTGGAATAACTATTATAGGAGGAATTTTCTCCTTAATAGCAACAGCTTCTTCTTTCTCTTCGTCAGAAAGTAATTTAAATCTGTTCTTACTTGCTGTAGGCCCATTAGTTTTTGGTACCTTAAATTTAGAGCTATTCCCCCATACTTTTTTCTTTTTTGAGCAAACATTGCCAAATACAAGCAAAAATTTAATAAAACTGAAGTTTTAACACTTTTTATTATAAAAATTTAATAAATTTTCACTAGCAAAAATAAATACGATGTTTTTCATTTGAGGCAGAGAGAAGAAGAACGTAATGACACAAAGCTAATTGACGATCAAAAATTAAAGTTAATGGACAGTCCAATAGGGATTTGAGCTCTAAATATTATTTATTTATTATAATATTTAAATATGGAATTATGAATACCCCAAAAATAAGAACATTATAGAATTTTATTTAATATAAATTTACTTACCAATTACTTGCGGCGCTTTAAAATCGAAATATCGCATCAATATTCCAATTGTAAATAAACTTCTTCTAAACATGGGAGTATAAATTGCTTCAATACTTTGGTTACTTTGAGAAACTTGAACTCTAGAATAGTCAAGAATTCTATAGAACCTGCAAATAGTATGTATAATACAAAATAGTTTAAGAAAAAAGTCAATGATAAAACACAGGATTAAAAAGTTCAGACACAGGAACATATATTTTGTTAGTCATCTACTTTAGTGCAATTTACATATTTTAGTAATTATTTTTTTAATGGATAGATAACAAGTGCATTTTTATGGTGACAAGCAAACGTGGTCGCGTTAATACTACTTAAATAAACAAGTTAGAATAAGAATTTTAGAGCAGCAAAGCTTGGTTTTCGATACATAGGCCTATTAGTACCAACATTTTACCGGGATATATCCTGGAATTTTGATCAATAAACATACAAAAACAAACAATATGTGCATCAAATAAAAGTTCTAGCGAAGACTTTTCTTTTAGTGCAAAAAAGGTTTAAATCCATTGACTCATTGTGGGCCGGGAACGAAAAAAGTAAATTTTTAAATGGATCTTTTTTTTTACAAAATTGCCATTGTCTCGGAAACTAGCAGATTAATCAAATCCGTCATATATGACCTTTTTTACACAATCGAATGAGCTCTCATTTCGTACATCCTTTATTGGTGCAATCCATCAAATGTCGGAAATATGGTAAGACGTATATGATACTTGTATATTTTCCTATAAAATGATCTCTAATATATACACTTATGTATAATGAACCGATTAAAACATTTTAATATTTTTTAAATAATTATTATTTGTTTGATACGAATATTGGTTGCAAATATTCTAAATTCTGTTTTGAATTATTTCTGTCCTGTAGTAGTTCTTTGACATCTTCATCTAAGTCCCGATGTTCCACTTTCCATTGATGTCGAATACTAGAGATGAACGGATCTGGATAACACTGGTCTACAAAATACAAAAATTGTCGGGCCTTTAAATAAAATATATATATAATGATTTCGATGCACTGAATTCAAATCCGTTTTAATTTTTTTCCATAGGGCTCCATTTTTTCTTTATGGGCGTGGTATTTTTTTTGTTGTAATTTTGTCAATATACTTCATCATAACTTGAAAACGACTTGACTGATTTTAATACAAGTATCAGCAAATGTTAAGGAGTAAAATTTTCTGTAAATCGCCTGAATAAATTCTTTTTGTATTTTCAAAAGTTTCGGTGTTATTCGCAAAATTAGAGCAATTTTTTTGTTTTCAAAAAAATAATACAAAATTTTTCTGAATGAAAATGTACATTTTAGGCAGGGTAGGGCTGTAATGACCTACAATGATTCAAAGATAACAATCTTACAAACCTAGCACGAAAAGAGCAGCCCATTATCGGTGACAGCTTGGGAGTTGTAACTATTTCTTTTTCATAAAAAAATAAAAAATTAAAAACTTAAATATGCGGACATTGTTTGCCCCAGAACTCGCAAACCGAAGAGAGAATGAGCTATGTGAAGACAATCTGCGAGTCGTGAGGCGGAGAGCAAGAGACTTAGGAGTCTCGCTAGAAAAAAATATGATTTTGTTTTTACGCAATTTTTTTAAATAAACGGTCTTGAAAAAATCTGATTCTTTTTTACACGATTTTATTGATAATTATGGTAAAAGATTGGGAGCCTGCCGAGCCAGCAGTGGCTCACTTGACCGACATAATTTTTCATTATTAACCGGAACCTATTAAACTGAAATACAAATGTCTTTAATATCTGTATAAAAGTATTTTTTTTTTATTAAAATTAAAACGATACCAGTCATCGTCTAGCATTCAAAGCGTACGGTTGTTATTCGATCTCTTTCTTCTCGTGAGTTTTCTCATTGACACGTGTTATTCTTCTTCTTCTTATTTTTTAATTTCTCTTTAGCTTTGTAACATTTTTTTCTGTTTTTGAAACTTTTGTGGTTGTTCAATAGAAATTCTCGTATATATTTATTGTCACCATGGATCCGGAGCCTCCGGATAAATTCTTCAATAACAGATTTTCTGTTTTAGGGGACTACATAGTGAATCGTCCAAAAAAGCATATACTGACCAAATATCCCGACTACCCTCTCTGCACAAAAGTAATAATTTTGACAAGCCAAAGAAATGTAAAGTGGATCACTACATCCTGAATCCAATGAGATGTAAAAATTTCCAAAAATTAGGTCACATCAAAAATAGGTGCAGTGGTAACACGAAGTGTCCCATATGCAGTCTCCCTCCACATGATCCCGATAGCTGTACGCGAATGCTCTGCTTAACTCAATCTTTAATAAAGGGTCCGCCAAATATTTTTTTTCTTTTTTTTTTGAAAATGCTATAAAAAAAACTACTGAATATTTTCTCAAATTTCTATTTTTATTTGAAAGTACAATCCTTCCGGTTAATAATGGAAAACAATTTCATTCAAATGGCTGCCTCGGCTGGCCATGCAGTAGCCTACGCGATCGGTCCAATTTTTAAGCACATTATCGATTGTGTGCAGCTGTATTTCACCAATGGCTTCACGAATATTGTCCTTTAAAGCGTCAATTGTCTCTGGCTTGTTGGCGTAACACTTATCTTTGACGGCACCCCACAAATAATAGTCCAACGGTGTCAAATCGCAGCTCCGAGATGGCCAAACAACATCAGCTCTGCGGCTGATAATGCAATCTCCAAAAACAGGGCGCAAAACATCGAGTGTAGCTTCGGCTGTGTGGCACGTAGCGCCGTCCTGTTGAAACCAAATGATGCTAATATCCTCCCCTTCAATTTTTGTGAGCAAAAATTCGCTCAACATGGCCCGATAACGATCGCCATTGACTGTAACGGCCGCTCCTTGCTCATTTTCGAAGAAAAATGACCCAATTATGCCTCTGGACCAAAATCCGCACCAAACAGTGACTCGTTTTGGGTGTATCGGCTTTTCAATGTATGCGTGCGGGTTTTCTGTGCCCCAAATGCGACAATTTTGCTTCTTTACATACCCGCCAAGATCAAAATGAGCTTCATCTGAAAAGATGTTTTTTTTTTTTTGCAAAATCGGCATCTTCTGTAAGTCGATCGCAGGCCCACGTAGCGAAGCGTATACACAACCATATTCGTTCAGCGGAAGGATAAAACTAATTATCTGTCAGAAATCAGACATGAGCTAAGTGTTACCATTCACGAAATAAGCACTAGTTGAAAAAAAAAAAAAAAAACGTTATATGAAGGACCCTTTAGTTAATAATGATTATATCATCCCAAATATGAATGAAGACGAATCTGACGTTGACAATGGCGCCACATTCACCGTAATTTTAAAAATTAGTAAACTTTTTCCACACACCCCATTTCTCTTTTAAACACAATTTACACAAATAGTATATATATTCGTTCATTTACATCAACAAGGAGTTTACAATATTACAATGGAACATCAAGGGCTTTAGCAATAACTATCAAAATCTTCAACTACTCATGAAGTAAATGGATCCTTGCTTTATATCTCTGCAGGAAACTCACTGTCCCCACAACTTTACCCCCATCCCACCAAAGAATTATACTTGTTACTTTGTCAATTCACCACAAATAAATAGCTCAAAACAAGGTGCTGGAGTGTTTATAAAATCCAATATACCTCATACACTAATACCAGGTAACTCAACATATCAAACAATAGCGATTAAAATTCGCCATCTTGTCTTTCTACATTCCACCAACCAGAACATCTCTATAAGTGAAATTAGTAACATTATATCATCTTTCACGATTCCATTACTAGTACTTGCAGATTTCAAAGGCTGGAACACCATGTGGGGCTTCGTATCCAATAACAAACGTGGTATTATACTGGAAAACATCATATTACGAACTGGACTATGCATTTTAAGTGATGGCAGCCCCACTCACTTTTCCTCCCACAATTTTTTCACAAATATAAATATCTCTTTTTGCTCAATTATCTTGCTTCCTTTAACATCTTGGACTGTTTTCTCTAGGATCTGCACGATTCCATTACTAGTACTTGCAGATTTCAAAGGCTGGAACACCATGTGGGGCTTCGTATCCAATAACAAACGAGGTATTATACTGGAAAACATCATATTACGAACTGGACTATGCATTTTAAGTGATGGCAGCCCCACTCACTTTTCCTCCCACAATTTTTTCACAAATATAAATATCTCCTTTTGCTCAATTATCTTGCTTCCTTTAACATCTTGGACTGTTTTCTCAAGGATCTGCACAACAGCGACCATTTTCCCATTAAAATCACAATAAAACTATCAGAGGACACCTTCATACCAATCAAAACAAAAAAATTTTTGCTTCATCTTGCTAACTGGAAAAGATATGCTATAAGAGCAGAAATCGAAATATCCACGCGGATGTCTTGTCCAAGGACTTCTTCCAGCAACAAAGATGCCGCCGGCCGCCGGTGAGCTTTGAAAAATTCACCAATACTATAAACAAAAATACTCCAAGCCAGGAGTATACATCCGACTTTTCTTCATCTTTCAATTAAATTAATACTCCTTTAATTCTATCATTAACACTACGGGGGACAAAAAATCTAGCTTCTCAGAAGAACTCATCACTATATCCGTACCGAACAACTGCCTAAATAAGGTAAATGGAAAAACACCTGAACTCGATCGTATCTCCTACCCAATGATTAAAGTAAGGAAAAACTACTTCATTTATACAACGCCATATTTCAAAGCGGTCATATCCCTCATTCTTGGAAACTTGCAATACTTCTTCAATTAGCGCATACCGCACTGTATCGTTGTTGTCGTGCCTATCTAAAATTATCGAACATAGCCACCAGACTTGCATGATTTTTATAAAATAAAAATCTCATTGCCAAGGAGCAAGTGGCTTCCAAAGCAAACAAAGGTTGCGACGATGCGCTATTACACACGGATTAATATATCACAAGGGCGCTCTCTGTTAAAAACACATAACTATTCCATTGATTGATTCTGAGAGAGCATTTGATAGAATCGGCTCCCATGTTGTTTTGGCTATTTTAAAATCATGGTGTTAATAGGCTCAAAAATGTACAACTTTGGTAAATGGTTTTTATCAAACAGACGTTTCAGGGTATGGATCAATGGCCAGCTGATCAGTGATACTATTCCAAATCGCATACATACAATACATACATGAATAGCTACAACGATTCAAATAACATTCTACAGGAAATACTTCACGATATTGAAAACTGGAGCAATTACTTTCGCGCTAAAATTTCTCTTCTTATAACCAAGAAACGCCATATTTGTACAAAACATATCTGCGACTTATCTTCATATACTATAGTTATCAATGGCATCTTAATCCAAAATGTTAAAAAATTGAAAATACTTGGCCAAAATTTTCCCAAAATTATAACTGGAGAGACCACTTTTTTCAAATTAAGAGCCCTCTAACTTCACGGGTTAACATAATACGCTATTTATCCATTAAAAGTTTCGTACATTTTAATACTTTAATCTACCTCACCAAAGCCCTTGTATTGAGTAAAATAGATTACAGTCTTTATTTATATGGGAATAGCAGTAAATCGAACATCAACTTAATAAAATCTATTACCATCAAGCTGCCAGATCCAATGTCTACGCTTTTCGAACAACTCCCATAGAAAATAGAATTTATAAAATAAAAGCCAGATTACTACCTAAACTTCTTTATAGCACTAATTCGATCCTTGATAGTGATATCTCCTCTGTCATTAATATTGCAGAGTCTAAGCGGTTTAAGTCTGCAATAGCATTATCATTATCGATATTATCTGATCTGGACATTCCTCTATTTAGAGTTAAATCCCTAATAAAAACTCCTCCTTGAAAAAATATTGAATCCCACTTTCTAGCCGAATACAATAAAAACACGACACCAAAAACTTTACGCGGATGGCACTAAATCCACTAACATAGTCCAGCTTATGCCATTAGGAGCCGTCGGTGAAAACCTTTTACTCAGCACTCTTTACCAATACTCATCAGCATTCACAGCAGAATCTTGTGCAATTTTTCAGGCTATACGATTGATATTAGGGGACAAGAAAAATTCCGTTATATTCTCTGATAGTCTTTCGGTATTGAAAACGATACGTAATTCATTAAACAATAAATGGACTACAATAAACAAAATCAGAGATGCCCTCACAATAAATCAAAATATTATAAAAATACATTAAATTCCCAGCCATTGTCAGCAATGAAAAGGCTGATATTGCCGCAAAGTACGCTTCTTACGCTCTAATGACCTAGGACTCTACTCTTAAAAAATCCGCAGTCATATTGGAAATCTTATAAAATTGAAACCTAAACAAAAGTCACTTATTCATCCCTATTACTCCTTCATTAATCCACACCACATTATCCCAATCTATCCTACAACTGTAAACAAGCAACAGATAAGAACGTTCTCAATACTGCCCTTGGAGCATACAATTTTTTCTCACCAATGGCTTTTGAAGCATCTACCTCAACCACCATCCATTTAATCCTACTAAAGTTGACAAGCTAATTTATTTTATTTATATTAAATTTATATAGTATTAATGATTTTAATTGTGTAACAATTAGCATGATTGGAAAAGTGGACATGGTATCTGTTTATACTAAATATGGAACGAGCTGAAGAGATAGGATAAAAGGGTATTTCAAATTCACTTTTTTGTCAAGATGTAGCAAAGCACACTGGGTAAATGCTATATTTAATATGAATGTGTGTTTGTATGTATGTTGGTTGGTTTGTTTGTTTGTGCGTTAAGGACAGCTAAACGGCTGAACCGATTTACTTGAAATTTTACAGTATCTTTCTGTATATCTGGATGGGACTATAGGCTATATACATTTCAAAAATTCCAACTGGGCAGTGCTACGCCCATACAAAGCATATATTTATGTATCTATATCTTTATGATGGTAACAGCAAGATCATCTAAATTTGACCCAAATAGATTCGCAATCAATGCAAATCATCAGTCAAAAAGTGAGCGGGATTAGACAGGTGGGCGTGGTATACAAAGTATATATTGATTTTAGTATATATTGAGAACGGTTACAACTAAAGTTTCAGAATTGGGTCTGATTGACTTCATAGTCAATGCAAAACATCACGCAAAAAGTGGACGAAATTGGACAAGTGGGTGTGGTACCTCCCAAATAATCTAAATATTGATTTCTGTATATCTTAAGAACGGTTAAAGCAAAAGCTTCTGAAATTGGTCACAATGACTTCGTAGTCAATACAAATCATCAGGTAGAAAGTGGGTGGAATTGGACAAATGGGCGTGGTACACCCATACAAAATAAATATTGATTTCATTATATCTGGAGAACGGTAAAGGCTAAAGAGTCAGTATTTGGTCTGAATGACTTCATAGTCAATGCAAATCACCAGTCCCAAAGTGCGCGGAATTGGATAAGTGGGCGTGGTACCTCCCATACAACTTAATATTGATTTCTTTATATTCTTCTTTATATATTATATTAGGCGGATTTAGATAAGTAGGTGTGGTACCTCCCATACAAAGTAAATATTGATTTTTTATATCTTGTGAACAATTGAAGTAAAAGTTTTTTGAATTTGGTCTAAATGACTTAGTAGTCAATATAAACCGTCAGTAAAAAATTGGGCGAATTTGGACAAGTGGACATGGTACCTCCTATACAATCTAAATACTGATTTTTGTATATTTTGAGAACGGTTAAAGCAAAAACTTCTAAATTTGTTCTAAATGACTTTAAAGTCAATACAAATCATCAGTTAAAAACTGCGCGAAATAGGAAAAGATGATGTCGTACCTCACATACAAACTAAATATTGATTTCTTTATATCTTGAGAACGGATAAAAATAAACAATTAAAAGGGTCATCTATCCACATTAGCCAAAAAGCGGGTATTACAGAAAGCACACTGCATAAAAGCTTTCTATATATGTATCTTATAAATAAATGTGCGTTTGTTTGAAGACTACAGTCTCTTTCTTTCAAGAGTGTCTTTCTGGAAGGAAATATAGGCTATCTCAAATGTTTGGATTTGGACCGGAAAAGGAAAAAGGTGGAAAAAAGTAAAAAATATAACTAAAATAACATTTGGGATACTTAAGAATGTGGGTAGCGAAGTACGCCGGGTTTTAGCTAGTATATGTTATAAAAAGAAATCGTGTGTTTGTACGAATGTATGTATTTTGTAATATATATACAGCTAAAAACCTAAACCGAATGTCTTAAAATTATCACTGTCTTTCTGTCTTAAATGTTTGGAAGTGGAGCGGCAGGAGATAAAATGGGAAAAAGAGTTAAAAATGACAACTAGGCCAATAGATAAGATAATAATTAAGATATTGGTAGCGAAGAAAGTTGGTTTTTGCCGAATATTTCATTAAAAAAACTAGACCTAAATATTTATGTTCATCCAACAAATAAAAAGACATAATTTACACACTTTTTTGACAAGAAAAAAATCTGTGCAAGTTTGCACCATTATTTTTTTAAAGCGATTTTTTGAAAATTTTAGCTTTTTATATTTTCACTAAATAGACACCTTTTTTTGATTAATTACATCACTTTTAACATTTAACAATGTATGTTATTAACGGACTATTAAAGAGAAATGTCACGGGGACGTACATAACTTTATTTAGAAAAGGCAACAACATCATCAACTTTTTTGGTTTAATTTTTTTTTTTCGTTAATTTTTTTTTCTCTATATTTGAATTTAGTTGTAAAGTAATCGCAAATTAAGGAAATACAGTAAATCACGCCTTTGCACATCAAGTGGCAAAATATGATTGCGTTAACACGTAGTTGATTTTTGGAGATATAAGACGATTTTTGAAACCCATAGAGGGTGTGCTATTCAAGTGGTGAGCAGTGTATATCAGCGGAAGATTTCAAAACTCGTGGTAGCATTTTCTTCATAAAGCAAATAGGTGACACAAAAACATATAGGATCGGGGTAACAGGGAGTTTATATTATATAAATTCACGGGCAAAGTCGGTTGGTTAAAGTTAGCATAACATAATGCTCTATAAACGAAAACGTTGATTTTTCTAAGTACTAGCCATGAAATAGTTTGTTCTTTAATAAAAATGTTTTAATGATTTTTGATTTTAACATTTTTACGCATACAGTCAATTTTCAATTATTCTACTGTATAGTTTAAAACGGTTATAATAATATATAATGGCGTATGAATTTACTTATTGAATGGATACTGTTAATTTAAAGCACAAAGTGCTGATCTCGGAACTTTTAGCTCGAAGCATTATCTATTCATTTTGTCTAAGTATTCTATTGTTTTTTGTTGCTAAGTCGCGATCTTATCTGTACATTGATTATCTGAATAAATTGTTTTGTTTTTACAACTTACTTTTGGAAACAGTCACGAATTAATTTATAGTTTTTCGTTATTTTATTGACAACAGCACCAAGACAGGATACACAACTTGAAACAACAGCTTGATTCAAAGACACAACCAAGAGCATTAAATGCTCTTCCAAAGAAGCTAAGAAAGATTCACTGGCGTTATTAACAAGTGGAACAACCTAAAAATTTTTAATATTAGAAATAAAACACACATTTTAACATTAAGATAACTGACCTTCTCTAAAATTTCTGCTACTGCACAAATAAATTTCGGCGCGGTAGATGGGTGACATTTAATATTTAGATATGGTTCTATGGTAATTGCATGCCTCACCAACAATTGAGGACGAACTTTGGCCAATAAATGCAATGTAGTAATACAACCCAGCATTCTTTCGTTGTCTGTGTCCTCTAATTCAATTAGACGTTCGACCAAGCCATCTGCTAATTGTTGACAAGCTAAAACAATTTCTTGCGGTGGTTCTGTATTCTTTTTTATAGGATCTAGATTACTTCCATCTAATTTCATTACGTTTTCCTTTGGTTGAAAAATCTAGAAAGTTGAAATATATATACATTTAAAATATACAGTGAAAAAAAAAATATATATATATATTATAGTTTTAGGTTTATTGATGATTAGAAAAATTAATTTAACCATCTCTTGCACCAAACTTTGTTTGGGGCAGCTATATTTTTTTAAGCTTTGTTTTCGACTACATTGGAGTCATGCAGAACCGATCATCCTGAACATTTCCCCAAAAACTGCTGGTATCTAAGACCACGGAGCCCAGTAAATAGACCCGTTATTGCCCTGAGATCGCTCTTATTGATAGAATCAACTGAGAGAAAGCGTCCATTTCCACGGCGGGACGATTTAAAAATCGTATTCTAGGGATCAAAAAAATCGTATTCTAGGGATCAAAATAAGAAACTTTGTCCAAGGATCCATACCTCTAAAATGAATTCTGATGTTCCTTATTTTGACCCAAAGGTCAAATTTTGAAAAATCCCACTTTGACCTATTTAACATTTTTGGAGGTTACTTCAAAAAGGAATTAAAAAAAATTACATCGTAAAAATCATCGTATGAATTCAACAACAATTGAACTTTTTATTATTAACAACTGTTATGTAAACACCGTCGCTTATTACACCAAACAGCCGTTCACGTTTGATAATCTCAGTGTGCTACCTTGATCAAAGTTTCCAGAATAATCCACGTGTGGCGGGGTCATATCCTTCCAATTTGAGTTTTTTTTTTTTAAGTTGGGACATCTGTTGTTCATCAAAAGAATCATTACTGTGCTTATAGGATAATGAGTTGTTCTGTTCTTCCGTTTTAATTCAATTTAAGAATGCTTATTCCCATGATATGCTAAATACTTTTGTCCAGCAATTTAACGATATTTGTGGAATATCAAGCACAAAGTACGATGTACATAATCTGCTCGGTTTAAGCAAAACTGCATACACTTTTGAAAATTATATAAAAAATCTAATAAGAAACCCAAACCCAAACCTGTTCAATTTATGGGCTATAAGAAAAAAGCCAATTTCATCTCAGCATCTCGGAATTTACATAGTAAATCCTAAACTAATTCATGAAGAAATATTTAGAACAGATCAAATTTGTGCTAAACTTGTAAGTTTTCCGTACAAAAACTAAAGATTGTTATATCCATTGTTACATACGTTTGTTTAAATTGTCTGCATCAACACCTAAAATTATTATAAACTAAAAACAAACAACAAAATGGCTCGCCACGAACAAAATGAAAATATTCAAAATTCAATTGATGTATTAAATGAAAAAGTTCATAACTTAAAAGGTACTACATATTTATTTAAACATAAAACTTTCTTATTTTTAAAGGCGGTTGTTGCTCATATTAATGGACGTTTCAGAATTAAATAGACAAGGTATGCATACATATACGGCTTTAAAGTACTTTTACATAATGCTATTAAATTCTTACTAACTTAGAAATTGTTGAAAATCAAAACAATTTAATAAACATTACAAAGGGACAAATTAATGATTTAAAAGGTAAAAAAATATTTTTGTAATAACATTAAAAATTATATTTTATAAGTGTATATACATATAATTTTTTATAGAAATAATTGTTAATCAAAACAAGATAATAGTTGAACTGGTATCAGAGCTTAAAACAATGCTGAAATGTTATGTAATTCCTGGCCATGCTTCTACAAAAATTTTCAATTTATTTCCCATGCATTCAGAGGACGAACTAAAACAAATTGAAGAAACTATAGACGATGAATCAAATTTTGCAATGGTAAGAAAGCTTATTGTAATTAATTCAGATTCTTTACTAATATTTTCCAGAATTTGTGTTTTTAGGTAGCAACAATAAAAAACATTTTAAGCCTGGGAGGACTGAACAAAATCTTACAAATTTATTGGATATGAAAATGTTGGTTGTTTATAATGTGAATGGAAAACAGGAGAAAAAGCGTCTTTTGGACTTCCCGAAATGTGTAAATGCAATTTATCGTAAGTATTTTGTTTTATTTGTGATAAATTTTATAATATATGTAATAAAATAGACATTTTTAAAATTACAGAATCATTGAAAACGGAAGCGCTAACCAAAACAAAATTCCTAAATAATTTACGAATAGCATTTAGATTAAATAAAAACGCTACTACAAGCAAAAATGCTTAAAGAAACGGAACAAGATTAACAACACATATTATATATTTTCAAAGTTAATGTATTATAATCTTTTATTTAATTTATCACTTACACTTAATTTATGCCATGTATTTTAAAACACATCTGTTTTTAATTCCTTGTTTAACTAAATAAATTTGTTAATTTAAATTATCTTTTGAAAACGTAAAAAAAGATAATTGAAAAAAATCAATTGGTATCAATGCAGGTGTTGTTTCTTTTATCTTAGACATCAACACTGTTTTTAAGATTGAATTTATTGCGTTTATTTTGAATAAAACTTGATTTAATAGAATATATGTATGTATTTATGTTTTTAAGTTATAACTTAAATAATAATTTCAACTAATTTTAGTGTTTTTTTTTTTACCTTAGACACGATTTTAACATTGATTTAATTTCCTTTACTTTCAATTAAAAGAAAAAATATTGAACTGTAGTTATTATTTCATAGATTCCTAAGAGTAGTGTTTTCACCGCTTCAAGTAACTCAATACTATAATATATACCTTTCAGTGATGAATTCATGTTGGTATAAAAGCATGATAGAAGTGTCTTTTATAAGCAATGAAACTGGTAATTTCTTGAAGCCCTGCAAGAAACACAAACTGCGAATCACATATGAATGTAATGAGAGAAAACGCGCTTCAGTTTCAAAATGTAATGCTTCCAAGCGGGAACTCGCCATATAAAAATCATGCCTTCGATAATAAACTTTGTAAGGGGGAACTTTGCTTCTCTCCCTTACAAACCTGCTTACAAGTAAGTTCCAATTTTTGCTGGGTCACTTACAACAAAAACATGTATAGTAACTCTGTACAATGTGAACGCCGTTGCTAATAGCTTTTGTTTGACTTTTCTATTTGATACTATTTTTCATCCCTCCTTCGAATTTTAAACCGATAAAATGTATTTTCTTTTATAATAAAGTTGTTGTAATCTGATAAGATATTGAAACAGGTTATGGGCCCAGTCTGGGAAGTGACGAAGATTTTTTACAGTGAAAAGTACATACAAATCCTTAACAAAAACGGAAAAAGGAGAATACGATTTTTATTTTTTGAAAATTGCGTCCATGTTCCAAATAGAAAAATTGGACGCTGAAAACTAAGAAAGTTGGTGTCTGCAAATGCGCAGTGGTTTTTGGAAGATTGTAAATGGCGCCCTTAAGAAGGGCGCGATTGCTGATGCAAAAGAAAAACAACTTGGGAGGAAAATGATGAACGGGCACTAGCAACAATAACCCTGTGTGTGAAACCTAACCAGTTGAACATAATTAATAACTGTGTAACTTCTAATGAGGCATGGTGGCGTCTTGAAGAAATACATACGCCCAGAGGACCTATTTATAAGTTCAAACTATACAAAAGACTTTTGAATCTTTCTGTGCCAAATGGTGATAACATAAGTAAACATATTAATGAGTTTAATGACTTGGCTAAGAAACTTGCTGAAACGGGCATTGTCGTACAAGATGAGTTACTAGTAACTATATTATTATCCAGCCTTCAAAGTGAGTTTGAACCTTTTGTCGTTGCCATTGAGACACGTGATAACTTACCACCATTATCTACCGTTAGACAGAAAATTCTCGAAGAAAGCAATAGACACAAAGACAAAATTTAATGCAAAAAGCATCGGTGGGTACACACAAACAACAAGCTTTCGCTATGAAGCCTTGAATGAGAGTCGCAGCGGTGCGACTGCGCATATGTGTTGCAGTAGACAGATGTTCACAAACTTTGTTGAACGCAATGAAGAGATTTCATTGGCTGGCGAAAAACAAATGGTCGTAAAAGGCAATGGAGATGTTATAAAAAGTTATAACGGTTTGAAAAATAAATTCAAAAATGTTCTTTTTTAGCCAGAATTGCAAATGAATTTCATACCAGTGAGACGTGTGGTAGAAAAAGGTTTAACCGTCAAATTTGATTCACGTCTGCTTGTATACAGAATTCCAATGGTACGGTGGTATTAAGGCCTAAGAAGAATAATTTATTTTT